>JAMKCH010077815.1:0-18436 GCA_023653785.1 Ophioderma brevispina | reverse complement strand
TAAATCGGAGAAGTATTCTCTGAAAATGGGGAAAAAATGGGAGCATTAAACCAAAATTACACCTCGTAAAACGAAGAAAGTATCTGCATGCACACCGTTAAAAATATACGGAATTTAGGAACTGTCGGGTACTTTTGGCAATTCTGCCACACAATACTATAACCAATAGTTGTATTTACTGTAAAAGCACCGTTGCGCGTAATTTTTAGAGATCCAGAATGCAACTCTCTCAATTCCAAACTAGTATATTAGGGAGAACGAACTTGTAAAAAATGCTTGAAATTCAAAATTGGGGGTCGATTAAACTTATGTTTTATTGTTTATCCGATTTGAAACTTACCGTAGTCTTTGAATTTAGTTGACGAGGAAGGGAGGACAGATGGAGGTATAGCACTTAGGGGATAGCGGATAACTTTTCAGGAAGGGATGTGCGGCCGAATTCCGAACTGGGGACATGGGGACCTGATGTCATCATTTTCAATAGGGTCCTTGGAAATCAGTGAAATTTCGAGAAAAAATTACAGGCGTCGTAGTGCGAGGAGGAAACTAAAATTTGGCTCAAATTAGCTTCTAGGTAAACATTTTACAAAAGGGGACCCAAGAGGATCGCCTCTTCTACACATGTAAATAGACTCGTCTCCATCCAAACACATGGACTTCCCGCTGAGCTGTGGTTAATAGCGTTTTTTACATGTGGGTTGCAATTCATATATTAAAGGTGCATGTCATATCCTAAATACACCTTCATTGTGTTTAATTTCAACATCCTCGAGAAAACCATATTTCCAGTTAAAGTCGATCGGACGTGCCCATTATGGCCAACTGAGCTGTGTTGGCATCTATCCGTTAAACGGAAATCAGGGAAAATTTCCCGGCAATTTTCCACGTTAAAAATCGGCCAATACTTATTGACCATGAGATCAGATAATAAAAAATATAAGGCTCTCGTTTTTATAGGTATTTAGAATTCTATCGTCGGTTAACTTGATGGGGGAGGTTGTGACACACGAGTAGGCTACATATAATTAGAATAAACAGGCATAGAAAAACAATACAAAATATGGCAAATTTTTTTTTTTTTTTTTTTTTTTTTTTTTAAACTAACGTTCGAAAGCCTAAGGGGGAATATTAAAACTTCATCACCAATGACCATTATTCATCAGAGTCCCTGGTGATTTCCCGTTTCCGCATCCCTGGGTGAGGTGTTAGAGGCTCTTGGCATTTTTAGGTTGAGCGTCACATTCAGGCATCTCGCGCGCTTCAATAGTTTGAGTGGCATATAGACGCATGCCACGGAGCAGCTGCTGATTTTACGCGCGAGTCCCATTCAGAACGCCACGCAAGCATTTTTGTTGGAAAATCCAACTTGGAAACAGGCCAGATTAGTGCGCGGAGCTAAAGTGTCCTAGCCTCCTTTAATTAAGGGAGGGGTATAGGGGTCTGAAGCAGTGAACTTGACATTGATTATTTTCTAATCTTCCTAAAATAGTGCGTATATACATGTTATAATCATATGTAGGCCGCATGTCACAACGTTTAACAAATCCTGACATTTGATCTGGTTTGCCATGTAACCAACGTAAGGCCTATGATGGTAAAACATGAACGAATGTAACTAAATAACTAACCATGATACTGGGACGAAACCTTTGGGTGACGTGTGCGGGGGTCAATATGGAGTGAACCATGAAGCCGAATCTTTAATACCGTTGCCATGACAAAAACCGGCCAACGACCAATCCGTAATTTTGTGGGGTTGTAATTGGATTTTGAAACACAATTTTGAAAATCGGGCTTCATGATTCATAGCCCTGATATCTGTTCTAATATGTGTGCCAAAGTTCATGTTTGATAGCATGTAGCGTTTAAGTTACATCGTTCTCGTTTGGCAGGTTTGCGTATTTTACTCGAAACGAAGTTATAGGCCTCGACAACATTTAGAGCCAAACGTGAGGGTGCTTTGGATGTGAAATATGGAATTATTTTGTTAACACATTTATTTTATACTGAATTATCATAATTATAATGAAAGAATCATCGAAATAGTTGCAGTCAATGTCCTGTAATTAATTTTTTAAAAAATGGTTCTAAATATCGCAGGGTGAGGAAACAATAAAATACATAAAAATCACTTGCCCAGTGACTGTAATACTTTAAATTATGTAAAGGATAATATGAGTATGTATTTACTTCGACTTAGCCCAAATAAAGTCAACGTTAATAGTCAATAAATAAGATCTTTTTAAAAGATCTTAAATATAACCCCTTGAAATTTTTACATGATTAAAATATAGGAGGAGCTGATGCATTTTGGCAAATTTCGCGTACACTACTCACTTTATCAGCCAATATCTCGGGAACCGAATGTCGATTGCGAGCGATTATAAAAGCATGTGTAGACGTTACAATCTACACAATTTAGCCATTGCATTATTCTCATATTTTTCTGGATTAGAAACAATTTTTATCAATTCCGACCCATACCCCCCCCCTAATGCTGAATGAAATTGCACTTATGAGACGTCATTCTAAATTAAATGAATATGGGATTCTTTTAGGATTTATGGCATTTTTGTTATGTCCGGATAATGGGCATTCTTTTTCTGAAATTCCAGTTAAAAACCTGCCTAGTGATATTAATCATATACTCCTGAATAATGCTACAAGGGAAAGGGCAGGTCCTGTTCTCTCGGGGTACAAAAATTTAACAGAATTTCATCCAATATTCATCACACATGATTGATAACACCAAATACTCAAGTCCACCAAAATTGCAAAAAGTATAATTTAAGTGCAAAAAATTGACATTGTGGGACATCACTATCGGGAAGCTATGTATTCAATCAATATTGGCAAAAAGCATGGAATATTTGTTTTCATGGACGATCTATTGGGACAATGGTTCTTATCCCTCCCCTCCTTCTTTTAGGTGCGACCACTGTCGTCCTTTGCCTTCTTTTCATGTGTCCTCAGAAAGTTCCTCAATTTTCTTTTATGTTTCCCTCTACATTGATGTGAATGCCTTCTTACATGTTTCTATTACCACTATCGAATAAAAATGGCGTCCCAACTATTAAACATGTTGAGATACAAATGAGAAATTAAAGTAATAAGTAAATGCAATTTGTAAAATTAAAACGCATTTCAATGGTGTGTTGACGATTAACCATTTATAGATGCTGCTACATCTATATTTTAGCACTGTAAAATAATAAATATGGAAAACGAATCGAACATGCAGGAGTAAGGGCCATAGCAAGAATGCAAGGTTGCAGCAGCCACCAAATCACAGACCACAGCATAATAATACAGAGAAATGCATCAAATGGGTTCATGGAATTGACTCAACAAAAGCGTGATTGACCTGTTACAATACTGACACAGGAAAGTCTTGAACACTTTTTACAGAAAAAATGTACAGGTGTGTCTCAGCTTTCTAAACAGGCCAAGACATAGAGCTGCGTATTTTTAGTCAAAAAAGCTACGCGCTACACGGAACTTATTGTGTATGCATTCTTGGACACTTTTTTATGTACATGTAATTGCCAAAAAAAACAAGAAACGTTACAAATCTGTTGAAAACCTAAAAAACACACACCAAATGCAGGTAAGGCCAAAGAAAAAGTTAGTTCAGTAGGTCATGCCCATTTTGATTTTCGAGCCATTTTAAACCACATTTCATTTATTTGTGATTACTAAGAAAAATTTGCATTTTTATACAAGTTTGAGGAACGGGTCCCTGGGTGCTAATTAGTTAACTTTCAAAATTGCAGGGATGTAATAAGTGAAAAGTCCTGAAGGTAAATTTTGTAGCTGTGCAGAGAAAAAAGTATCCTGTGTATAACATTTTGCCAAAAATGCATTTTTTAACTATTTTGCTTAGTTTAGGCAAAACAATTGGACTCTAACTAATTCCATTTCACCCAATTTTGTTGAGCAAGACTTTTTTGTGAATCAATACACATGTCTACCAAAAAAGTAACAATTAAGCTGTTTAAGCTTCAGTTATTGGCCGGAAACATATATTTTTGTGAATTATTATAATTTTCTAAAATGGTTCACCAAAATGGCATGTTTATGGCCAAAAAAACACATTCTAGCCAATCATTAGTATTAAATAGTGCCAACGTCTGTACGGACACTGCACACAATATACCGAATATAATGCTAAAAAAATCATTTGTTACTACCTACAATTGTTTGGTGTTTTTGTTCCATGTTTAGGAAAAATTACTATTTTGTTGATTTTTAGGCAAAAATTTCCTTTCTACCCAAAAATACTCCTTCTACTGCATTTGTGCAGCAAACATATCATTCTGCCTTTTTACTGCAATGTTAAAATGTAGATCTAAAACAAAAGGTATATGTATCAAGAAGTTTGTGCTTTGGATTTAAAAAGTAAAAAAATAATTGTTTTTCTTATTTTTAGCCATAAAATAGGGTTTTTTTGGCCAAAAAACACCCTGCCAAACAACAAATTTTGACCACAACCACAGTTTCATAAATCCTCTATAATTGTTGTTTGAATAAAAGTGGGTGGTGTTTGTTGTACGAGGGGGAGGGGTACTCGAAACTAAGCACTTTTTGAGCTTGCCCGCTCGCCAATAGAGGTAGGTCTCTTTGTTTGGGTATAGATTTTTAGGCATACATTGGATCCATATGAGACATCTGGTAAACAACGATCACAGTGAACTTAAGTTAGCCATAACAGGGATTTTGGATTGATAACGAACTAAAGCCCACAAAAATAGGTCTTTAGGACTACAGCGTAAAGAATTACTGATTTACGACTGACATTTGCAGCCATATTGGCAGCCCATCGACGATGCCACCTTGCAGATAATCACTACTGGACTAGTTTATAATATTTACACTGATATGATAGATGAGTTATAGTGATATACACAAACATTATACAGCTCTTGGCTATATGCAGTAGGTAATGAATTTAACATTTTGAAGTATCTTGGATGATTATGATTTGATTGATTATCAAATTATTGAAAGCTATTGATAATGGTCAATCAATATAGTTCATTGACAAGTTAAAACTCTAAACTACCAAGAGGAATTACACCATAAATAGAGTGTAAGAGGAACTTTGAAATTGTTAAACCGGGCAAACAATCTAGGCCAACGAGGCCATTTACGAAACGGGTAAACTATTTAGTGCCAAACTGTGTAGACGAGGGCATAACAGAAAATGCGGTCAGTCAGGGGACTAAGACACATCAGTAAGTAATTTACCCAAAAGAATCAAAATTTAAAAATTTGCTGGAATGACTTAAAAATGAGGATATATAAAGTTATTTTTGCAAGTGCAAAAAAATTATAGGAAAAGGAAGAAAACAGCGTGGCTTCAAAAGATGTGAAACTCCATTCAATTACATGGTGCAGTAAATTTGTTCCGTACGGACAGTAATGACAAAACATCCGATATGTCCCTTACGAGGTTGCGTTCAGATTCACACATGGAAGGATATGTTAAGATACCTAAACTTTGTTTACCAAATCAAAAATCCGATTTTGAGGATTTTTCGAATTTCTGATTAGCAAATCATGATAGGCCTTTTAATTATTGTACCCACCTTCCGGGGTATGGGATTTTGATAGTTTCTAATGTGTGTTTTTTTTTAATTGTGTCCATCATGCATTGTATCAAGGGTATGCGGAGGAAGCGAAACGTTAATTGAAGAAGAACATTATTAAATGCAATAATCTTCAGCTGTTGCAGATAAAAGTTTTCAAAATGTTTATATTTAAAACTTCATGATTGAGTTTTAACAATTAAATGTACATTTTGATTACTTCACATGGGACGCTTTCAGGTGACCAGACGGGAAAGAATTCCTAGATTCAAAAAGATATTTTTTTGGTGCAGTATTAAAAATATTTAATTTGTAACTAAAGACCATCATGCACCTGAAATGCTGATTCTAAGTAGAATTAATCGGATTGTATGTGTCATGCAGTAAAAATTATGCCACAGTGATAACAGTGCCAATAGGATCCCGTGTATAACTAAAATTCCGATGCAGAATTTTATAACAAAGTTGTCATTTTTTATATGAAGGACTTGATTGAGCTTATTTAGTTCACACAGTGATAGTATTGGACACAAGGGGGGGGGGGCATACATTTATATGTGAAAAACACGATTAGGTTTGAAAAATAAGTAAGGCCTGTATCAGGAAAATCTCCTCGTTCAGCATTTTAAAATGACTCGTGGCCTTGCGCTGATGCCATTTTGGTTCGTTGTCACTCAACCGAATAATTCCATCTAACCGACATAATTTAAAGAGGCAGCGTACTATTTAGTGGTATGCAACATTGCACGCTTCTTAGCTGAACATGATACGTTAATGGTTCACATCAAAGAAAGGTTTATACTTAGGAATGACGTTTAAGCTCATTTAGTCCAGGCTACAGATCATTGATACCCGGATATCAACCGTTTTATAGATATTAATGTTTGTTCAAACGGTTTCGAAAACAAGTTTTTTAGCTGATTCTGAATCCGAGGTGCTAGGTGACGCGCAACCTTGAGCATTCTGTAACAAAGTATAAAAAAAAAATCATAAATGGCCATACCCAAAAACACAAAACAGTTCATTTCATTGTCACTCAAAAGGGTAGTATTGTGATTTTCATCCTGTCTCATTTTATAAACATATTGTGACAAATTAACCATATGATCTGTAAACCACAGTAATCAAGATTTCAATATGGCCGCCAATACGCAGATACAATAAAGGGGTCTTGATTCGGTGATTATTTTTGACTGCAGGATTGGTAATTTGGACGATTTGGTTGTTGGCAAGTCAAGATATTTAATTATAATCATAGAATATTTAAAAAATTGTAAAATAAATTCCGCAGTATGGGATCCAAAGATGGCTTCCGATACCTCGTAAGATGGCATAATTTTATAAGCGTGTCGTCAACCTAGTATTGCAATGTTTGTGTATTATCCCTGTAGTCAATCAGACAATGTACACGTACTAATCAGAGGTATCGACTACATGTAACATGGCCATCTCAAAATGGGTAACCAATATGGCTGGAAATGGAACGTTCTTCCCTAACCAAGTCAGACCAACAAATTAATAAACACAAACACTCTGAACACATGCGGTCTGGCCAGTGTCTTTAGGCAACCAGCAGGAGACAAAGTACTAGTGAGTACACTGAATCGAGGCCAAAAATGGCCATACTAGACTATAACAAAAAGTCATGGGATTATTTCCTGATTTTAACTAATACAATGGGACAACCTACCATGGAGATTAGAAGTGTTACTCGCCGCAACGAAAAACGCACCCTGTACGAGCATTGTAGGATGAGAAACGGGGTCTGATCGGAGGCGAAATAACTCATGTCAGACACCACTATTCCAACACCTCCATACCCCCTTTTAAAAACACACAATTAACTAACCCTCCCTCGGACAACCCCGGCATGGCTCGAAAGCTTTAACTTGAAACGAAACCCACACAAAAAATTAGAAGCATTCTGATTAACTTATGAGACAATTTTGCCCGGCAAATTAGACCAACAAAAACACACCAACTGAACCCCGCTAATTAAAATTTCACGCGAGCACACTAGAAAGTAATTTCTTTATAATATTTTTACATTCCGAAGCTCAACAGCTCAATTTTCAAACTGACCAACTGAAGCTCAACAGCTTCAAATTAGATTATTTTGGACTTATTACTAGTCACTGCTCAACAGCTTCTCTCAAAATGTAGCTGGTAATTCACAACTACGACAGTGATTAAAGTTCAGAAATTTTGTGCAAAAACTCCTGAACTATTTACGGCCAAGAGCTGTGATAATGTAATAAGCCTTTCACAATCTCATTAACATAGCCACCCTTGTACACAGAATTTCCACCTCCCGTGCCGTTAAGAAGGCGATCAGAGACCCCGCATTTGAGCTGCTGAGACCCGCCTGCACGAAAACTGTGGATACCAAACCTTGAAACATCACCAACAATTGGCTTGTTAAAGCTGCCAAGATGATTTCTCTTGCCCGCGTGAAGAAATTGGCTGGTTGTCCCTAAGTTTATACCCAGCTTTAGTTTTGGATAAACCCCTGGAAAATGAATTGATCTGGTTGGACTGCAACTAACCAAATTTAAATAGTCACTAATTACTCTCCTGGACAGTTGCAGAATCAACTATGCTGCTGATGAGAACAGAGACCCATGCCCTATATACATCAGTTTTACTGGATGGAATAAACAGATTTTAGACCTCAATTAGTGAAAGTCACATGATTGATCGCATGTCGAGAGCTCGGTCAACGTAGGAAACCAGCGTAGGCTAACACACACATTGCTAACTCAGTTCCTAATGTTCATTAGATTACTAATGGACTTATTCCATCAGGAATATACAGGAGCCAATGATTTAATATGTCAGAAGTAATTGGCTCTTTTTATGCACAGGCTTTGCCAGGTTCTCTTAAGTCCTATGAGTAAATTTTATGGATGAGGACGTTGGATCATCGACCCCTGCAAATTTGTGAGCCCAACCAATAGGCCGCCTACAGCTTTGTAATGGTGACGGGCGAGCTGGCTGAATGACTCAAGTGGGTTAATATAATGTATTATCAATAGGGATCTAATGGTAAAATGTTTTTGTTTATAATTAAGTGCCCTTCTGACCATTTATTCATTGCAGAAGAATAACAGTTCACTGTAGAGTCGCACTTGCATTAATTACTATACCAGGTAACTCAAATTAGCCAGCGGGCATCAGTTCTGTATCACAGTTTCATGATCTTCACTCCAAATACCACAATTGAAGATTACCTGCAACATTCAAAGGCAAAAGCAACAAAAAATCAGCTCTGATACAAAATATCTTATAAATACCAACCTAAAAGCCAATTTACGCCAGAATTGCTATACCATATTCCTGACAAACTCCTCATTCCCTCCTCTACGGGAATGAATAGGCCTGTATGCAAATAGGACTCACAATGTCCACTACGGCTATACTGGATTAAAACCATCTGGGAAGAGCAACGGCCAATATGGCGCAGTAGTTATTCCAACATGGGCATCTCAAAGTACCTGTGAACTTCATTTCCTTATGAATAAAATGGCCCCTGGGTTATAATTGAAATTGGGCGGAACTACCCAATTGTTCTCGCCCGACCAGTTAATCGAGAAAGCATCAAGTCTTCGACCCAGGATTCCAATACCTGGAATTAAATCGGATGATCTTCTTGTTATAATATGAAGCAAAACGATCTACAGAGTGAGGTCCCCAAATCCCATCCCAAATATTTTGAAAAATTTGATCCGAAACACTTCCATATCGTCGCTGTCCAAAATTCTATTGAGGGGTTTGCTCTGTAAGTTTGAGACCTTGGAACCCACTCCTATTCTCCAACTGAATATTATTTTCCAAACATTACCTGCATAGGTCTAAGCGCAATTTAGTCCTGCAATCACTCTTCATACTCCGTACTGCAATCTTCTCGACACACTGATTGTCTGTAAAACACTTAGTCCTCGGCTGGACAAGGGTCAATGCAAATAGATTTAAGAACTAGCGCCATGCTTCAGTTCTCTCCAAGTTGAACTCGTTTGCATTTCTACAGAATCCCACAATCCGTGAGCTATAGCCTTTCCAATATTTACTACATACCCACCGTATCCTGATGAGCTGGCATCAGAACAGAAAAAACACACAATCTTGAAACATACGGCCTGGGGACCAATAGTGGCTCTATTCATATTTCCTACAGATCTTTCCAAAATTCACTGCCATAAATGCTTCATGAGACAACAAATTGGATATCCCAAGCAATCTGAGTCAACACATACCTGTGGGGCCTTTGTCATACTCCTCGCCATATGCAGTAGTAACCAAGTTGGGAACATATCTTACCTACTACAGAAAGCCAACATCCTTGGCGTTAATAAACTGGTGTTTAAACTCAAAAGGATGCCGTCATCCCGCCTGACTACTTTTGGATACCCTATTTCCGGAATAGAAAAAATCCCCTTCAAGAATCAATACAAAACCCCAACCACTCTAAACTTGCACGGTCCCAAACACTCTTTGCACATTCGGGTACAAAACCTGAAGTATAAGGTCGTTCTTATTTCCACGCTAATACGAACTGCTTTGATGAAAGAAATAGCCAAATCCCAAGCCATCTCCAAAAACACTAATATGGATGTGCCTTCCCTACTACATATTTTTAACTAAATGGCCTTACCACTTAGTAAAAAATGTAGAGGCGTAAGAGGAACCGAAAGGCAGCGCTTGAACCGGAAAAACTCATCGTCATTAGTAGTACTGCAGTGACAAGAAAACACGGAAAATCCCTATGATCAGGGCAAATATCTATGTGATTGAAACATCTTTTAAATCAAAATGAAAAACATATACCGCCTTTTGAGAAAACAGAAAATAAACGCGGTCCTCTATCTTCCATATTTAACTGAAAACTTTATCCAACTGTTGATGTACCTGTCTAAGGTCAAGAATTAACATCTTTTACCATTTGCGCTTGCCACGGAACGGTTAGCGGATTGTACAACTTCCGGTTTCTTCTTACATACCTCCACTCTATCCAGCTCCATCCAATTCGTGATCGCTTTGAGAAACAAAATCCCTGTGAGCTAAGCGGATTCTATTATTTATAGACAATCAGGATGGTGGCTCTATTTAGAAAGGGAAACATAGCCCAACTTGATTCGAATGTAGAATAAATGCGGAGGCCCCAACTGGCCGAACTCAAAAACGCTCGCTTAACCTGCCAGCTACTTTGCTCACTGGACCCCTTTGTGTCACTATATTCAAATAATCGAATCGCTTATACGGATTATCTACACGAGGAAAGCACTCAAACAAAAACTTTTAATCATCAGATTCAATTACTTAGACACTTAAACCTTATTTGGATGGGTTGTTGTGGACGGGCTTGCCCTACGACTTGGACCAGTGTATTCCAATGACTGAAGCTCCCGCACACGAAGCAGCCTCCAGATCTCCCACTCTGGCCTCTGTGGCACCAAGTTAGTGGGGACGAAAAAATCAGGAGTAGAAGACATTGCACTTATCTCGCTTGAACTCTCCCCTGCTTGGCCGGTTGATCGCCGCGCCTTCTTCTGCTTGAGGCTTCCTGCCCGTCGTTTTCCGCTTAGTGTTATGCTGTTCGTCATCATCGTAGCTGCCAACTCATGCGACTCGTATTCCGACACTGTTGCCCAGCCGCTACACACTCGAACAGCAACGTATCAACTTCGGGCCTGCTCTGCAACACCTTCTGTGCTTCTCTCAGCTTTTCAGCAGCAACTGACCTTTCTGTTGTATTTTCTAAAGCGGCATTTATCAACTCTTCTATTTCTCTGAAAATGTGAAACACAAACAAGAAAAGAAATTAACCCCATTACGATATTCAACTACTCTAAACAAATTACTAAAATCCACTTCAATTTAACATTTAATACCTTCAACACCATAAATTCAAAACATGCACGAACTACTGCAACCAGTTTATTAAATAAAACATAAACAACAAATTAAATAAAAAGTAGACCTGCCTCTGGGCAGAACTGACAGTGAAGGAAACAACACCACGGTACACCCCCTCCCACCCGCAATTGACTGGTACGTACAAGTAACCAGGCTGAATACCCGCCACCGTGAAGAAAATCAAATGGTCTAATTCACACCGGTGTTCAACCGAACATACTGGCTAATTCTCCCTAACCAATGTCAGACCACAATCACATACACACAAACACTTGAACAACATGCGGTTGGCCAGTGTTATGTAGCAACAACCACAGACCAATAAACGCTAGGAGGTAAAGAAGGCCGATTCGTGCAAAACTCGAGGTTTACAAATTAGTTACAAACAAAACTATAACATCTCTAGGCTTGACACTGCTGGTTGACTTCAAATGACGTGGTTCCCTTCCGTCTCCAAGTCTTGCTTAGCACTCGGGTAATCTTGGCACTCAACGAGGACTACCGGCCTTCTCATGTGAACTTTCTCAAATTCACTCGTTGTTATCTGCAACTGGTCAACGTCTGTCCCTCACATCGACCAGTTTTTGGTCAAACTCTGGGCGCTCTCAACCCGCTAAGACGGGCCCAATAATGGCGAATATCAGCCCTTGTAGCCGGTTGCTCCCCTTGTTGCTGTTGCGACATTATATCACCACACATAATTGGGGTGTATTAGCTATGGGATGGGCTTTAAAAACAACAAGTAGACCTGCCATCTGGTGCAGACAACTGACGTGAAGTTGAAAACAACACCCCGGACACGCATGAATGGACTGTTACGTAACAGTAAAACAGTCTGAATAACCGCCCGGATAGAAAATCATATATGTTTAATTCACACCGGTTGTTAACGAACCTAGTGGATATTTACAAAAGCGGCGAATACATCCGATCACTAATAGTCTAGCGAGATATGTTTTCTTTGTTTTGGTAGGTTTTAGACGTTCATGGCAGCCCATGTTGGAGATATTGAGGAACAAGAACTCAATGACACTTAAAAGATAGCCTACTGAGGTTTTTGGAAGTGAGTAATTCACCTAAAAAACCACAAAATATATATCTTTAGCCTACAGCGTGATTGAATGAATTATGACCTTTACTGATCGACATTGCAGCCATACTGAAGCCCTATCTAGGATGCCATCTGCAGGATATCAATCACTTGATAATGTTATGATATTAAATTGCTCTGAATATCAGTATTATAGTGATATACACAACATGTGCAGTTTGCCGTTAAGTAGTAAGGAATTTTGCCATTTGGAGCCATCTGACTGGTTATTGATTTGGATGATTCGCAAATGGTGGAAAGTATTCATAATTGTTTTAATTTAAGATATTGATTGTCTAAAGATTGGTCATATTTATATCATGTACCATCTACGTCAAAAGTAGATAAATAATAGATGGTTTGTTGTATTGGCGGCCATATTGCCATCTCTTATTAGGGGTTCAATGACTCACATTGATTGGTCACAATGGTGTTTTGACTGGACAGACAAAAAATTAAATTTGGAGTAATTAACATATGAGTTTTTTAGTGTATCTGGTGGCATTTGGAATTTTGCGTGTGCCCGGAAACATATGCTCAAGGTTTTCGTCTGGGGGGGGGGGCAAAAAAAAATCCATCGATTCAGATCAACAGGAAAAAAAACTATTATGTGGATAACAAGCTAGGGTCACATGGTCTGTAGCCGGACTACATTCAATAGCAGGTGAAAGCATGCAAAAATGGCCGGCCTTAACTCATGCACATGGAAGAAGCAATTTGTTAATGGGAACCGTCGAAAAATGAAGTGACACAACTAAAAACCAATCAGTTTTTAATGTTTTGTTCCCAATTATGATTGTACTTTCTATTATCACGCGAGCACCGGAAAATCACATGCTTTACTCAAGTTTGTCACTTGTTGGATGGGTCCTTTGGGTTTCTGCATTTTCAACTATGTACGATGTGTACATTCCTAACGGCCACATGTACATAGCTCAGAATGGACCATCTATCAAGGCTGCAATATAAATGAGTATAGTTTGTCTAATCTTAAGTTGAAGGTGAGTCAATGCGACTTATGTTGCGCAGAAGCCATGAATTCGCTGTGCCGCCATGCTTGGAATAATAGCTGGATATACGCACCCGGGAAATGAAAGGCGGCACGATCGAGACGCGTGTGTGAATCAAAAGATTACGCATATGACGTAACTTCAACTGAGTGATGTTGAGACCAAAGATAGCAGGGGACTGTGGTGATAAGGTGCGCTTCCGGATAATTTGCTCCCCTTGTTGCTGTTGCGACATTATATCAACACAACTAATTGTGTGTATCTAGCTATGAGTGGACGATAAATCAAAAGTAGACCTGCCTCTGGTGCAGAAACTGCCGTGAAGTTGAACAAACAACCACGGACCCCACGCAATGACTGTTTACTAAACAAGTAACATCTGAATACCGCCCCGTGAAGAAAAATCAATTGTTTCTAATTCACACAACCACCGGTTTTTCAACCGAACATATTGGATATTTACAAAGCGGCGAAAAAATCCCGATCAACGAATAGTCTAGAGAGATATGTTCTTTGTTTTGGTAGGTTTTAGACGTCCATTGGCATCCATGTTGGGATATTCGATGAACACGACTCAATGACACTTAAAAGATAGCCTTACTGGGGTTTTTTGGACGTGATAATTCAACTAAAAACAAAAACCACAAAATAATATATCTTTGAGAGCCTACACTTGAATGAATTACTGACCTTTACTGATCGACATTGCAGCCATACTGAAGCCCTATCTAGATGCCATCTTGCAGATAGCATCACTTTTATTATTTTATGATACTTTTAAAATGGCTCTAAATCAGTTATAGGATATAACCAAACATGGCAGCTCTTGCCTTTAAGTAGTAAGAATTTTGGCAATTTTGGGCCATCTTGAATGGTTTATTGATTTGAGTATTGATTCGAATATTGTTGAAAGCTATTCAAATTGTTCAATTAATAATTGATTGCTAAAGCATGTAATATATCATGTTACCATTCTACGGTCAAAATAGATAAATATCAGATGGTTTGTTGTATTGTCGCCATATTGAATCTCTTTAATTAGGTGGTTAAGAATCACATTTTAATTGGTCACAATTGGGTGTTTTGACTGGACAGACAAAAATTACAACTTTTTGAGTAATTAACATAGAGTTTTAGTGTTTTGGTGGCCATTTGAATTTTTTTGCGTTTCTCCTCCCTCCTCGAAATGCCTCAAGGTTTTTCGTCTGGGCATCCATCGGATTCATATTCAACAGGAAAAACATTATATATGTGGTTATAACAAGCTAAGGTCACATGGCTGTAGCCTGGACTACATTCAAAGCAGGAAAGCATGCAAAAATGGCGGCCATAATCCATGCCACGTGAAAGCATTTTTAATGGAAACCCGTCAAAAACTTGAAGTGACACAAATCAAAACAATCAGTTTATAATTTTGTTCCCATTATGATTTGTACTTTTTATTAATCACGGAGCACGAATCAACACTCTGCTTTACTTCTAAGTTTGTCACTGTTTGGAGGCATTGTTCCTTTGGGTTTTTCGCATTTTCAACTATGATGATGTGTAATTCTCACCGGCATGCCTACTATAAAAAATAGGTGGCTCAAGAATGGACAATTTCTTATCAATTCTGCAAGTAAATGAGTATAGTTTGTCTCACTTAAGTGGAAGGTGACGTCACTGCGACTTTTGTTGCGCAGCCATGAATCGCGGGCGCCATGCTTGGAATCATAGCAGATCGCACGGGAATAAAGGCGGCACGATCGAAACGCCGGTGTGGAATTCAAAGACGCATAATGATGACGTCACCTTCAACTTGAGTGAGACCAAAATGGTATATGCAGGGACTGTGGGTGAAAATGTGCGCTTCCGGATAAATTGTGATTTTTTGCACACAAGGTACTTCAGGCATTGATAGATCTAAAATGATGGAAGCACTTGCAAACCCCCCTTAATGGACCGCAGCTTGGGTTTCAAGTTAATACAGGGGACAAATGCTAACATCATGTTGAAAAGCGCATGAAGTGGACCTTTTCTTAGGATTAAAAGGATTCTAACGTTAGGTATGGTTTACACTATCCTAATTGCTTATAGTTTCGGAGTTTATAATGCTAAAAAATGTAAAAATGGTGCAAAAATCAATTTTGTGTGTACGGTGGTTCAAAAAGTTAAAGTTTACTACTACCTTGATTCAGGTAATATGTGGGTAAGAATTTTTTCTGTTTTCTCTAGCTTACAGGATTGAAATAAGGAGTAATAGGTTGCCTTAATCTGTTATGTTTAGGGACACACGTTAATCCAACAAAGAGGTCACGAGGTCAATAAATCAATAAGCTTGCCAATAACTGTTAACCTTTATTCGCCATTTTGGTTAAAACCAAACAAGCAAGAGAGTCAAATATTTCTATATTTCCTTCCGTGACTGAGCCAATTAATTTAACCTATTTTAACAAAAATTGGAGTAACTTTTAATTTTATAAACAACCCCTGTACAAACCAAAATTAACTTCTTAACCATTTTTATTTAACAGTTTTACCTTTATTTTACACACCTACCAACCCCATAATTCCAAAACCATAAGCCATATACAGTATAAACTATACCTTTTTAGAATCCTTGTAACCAACCAAACAACAAATGGTGTGTTTTCAACACAATCGGAATTTTAATTAGTTTACCCCGTGGCACCCTTGAAATCCAAGCTTGAGGCCATGAAAAATGGTTTGGCAAGGTGCTTCCAAAAATCCATTTTTTATTATCAATAGCATAAAGTACCTTGTATACACCAAAATTCACAATTTTCCAGATTTGCATATTCCTATGAGATCTGCGCACTAAACATTCCCCCCACTAGAGTCAGCTATTTTCTTTTTTTTTTTTCCTCTTGGGGTCTAACGAGCACGAAATTGATCGACTTATTTTTTATTTTGACTTTTGATAAGAAACTAATGTCAACAGGGCCTTTGACCTGAATACATGTAAGGTAACTGAGAATCCCACATATCGTTGGCGTGGATGCATGGAACCAACAATACGTGTCCGGTCAATGTATCTGTGAGAATCCAGTCATGTTGCCCTTGAAGGCCCATATAGTCAACCTATGGGCAGAAAAAAAGGGCCAGCAATATATTTAAAATTCACACCGGAAAATTACAGCGCACCATTGAAATTCCTTGTCCTTCCCAAAAATTATCATGAAGTAATAGTCCAGTGAAAGCCAAACATACATTGAAGATAAACTGTAAAACTATATAAAAAAAAAAAAAAAAAAAAAAAAAAAAAAAAAAAAAAAAAAAAAAAAAAAAAAAAAAAAAAAAAAAAAAAAAAAAAAAAAAAAAAAAAAAAAAAAACACAAAATAAAATGAATAGCCGTTATCTGACAATGCTCTTTTCAAACCACACTTTTGTTTATTACACACTTTGTCTCCAAAGGTACAAAAAACTGCCGTCTTTTGGAATTTTTATATTTCAGATTTTTTGCCTCGATGGCAAACCATCGAGGCATATTAGGTCGACGAAACTAAGTCTTCTTTAGAGTCTAAGAAAGTAAAATCTTGTAGATATTTTAAATTCCTTCTTTATTGAATTTCTGTACCGTTATGTTTTCTATGATTTTATCAGATGTTAGTAAATTTCGGAGATTTTTAAAAAAAACCAAAAAACATTATTTTTTCTCAAATTATTAGTTTGGGGTTGTGTTTGACCTTTATGCTTAGTACCTTCAAATCTGTGCAGATAGAGGCTACTCCGCGAACGTTGCCTATGATCCGGAATTACCCGTGCGCCTCGATTTTTTCTACCCCGTCATTCATGAGAGGGCCGCTGACGCTTAAACGCGTTCCAACAGATGTTTTGCGTGTGTCTTTTCGTACCACCTTTATGCGCGCGTGTCATGCAGGTCTTTGATTTTACGCCCGCGTTTAATGCTGCGACCTTAGCGACCACTGTATAACACTCTGACGTCAAATACTATCCCACGAAAAGCGAGCGGCATGACTTGCTAGGTTTCAAGCCGGGGGGGGGGGCACTTTATTCAAAGGTTGGTAGTGATGCGTGAACTGGACTTAGCAAAATGCCCCCTAAACAGTATTTCCACCGACTTAAAAATACCTAAACGAGTATTTTTATGTTTTGCTACACTAAAGAACTATTTTCGTCACTTTTTTGCACCCTAAAACAGTAAGCAATGCATTGTGTCTTATATCCCCTTTTTTTCTTTGTTTTTGCGTTGCACAATTTCGGAGTTAAGAAAAAACTACCCTAATCAATGTACGCTGGTACATCGCCTGTTAGAAAAAAGACCCCTTTTACGCGTTTTCATGTTCACGCATCATACCACCTTTGAATACAAGTTGCCCCCGGGGTTTGAAGGCTATACCCCATGCTAGCTCCGAACTTTCTTTTCCTCACACAAGTTTTGGTTGTTGCGAAACATAGGTGCAGTTCCAGAATGTTTTCTGTCAACAAAATCTTCGTGATTACTAATAAGAAACCAAAGTGTCCATTAACCACTGGGCATCACAATCTGGTGAAATTTCCTTTGCTCAACTTCATACTGAATTGGGCCAAGAGTATCCCGAATTGCACTGTCACAATGATACGACCCACTGTGCATTGTTCTCATATAATGGGATGGGGAATCGGAGACAAAATATGGTCCCCTTAAGCCAGAACTGCCTATGTCCATTTTCGGGAATTTTTCGACCATCTCATTTGATCAATGTCTGTGAGTCGCGTATATATCGAATTTTGAAAAAGGTCATAAGTACATGCGACCTGAAATTTATTCCAGATTTCCAAACACTGCTTATACTTTGAGTTTCTTATTTTTTAGCTTATCAAACTTTAACTC
>JAMKCH010077809.1:0-75463 GCA_023653785.1 Ophioderma brevispina | reverse complement strand
TCTATCTAGATTGATTTAAAAATGTTAATGTAATTCACAGATTATCATTTGTCCCCCCATAACAAACTGATAGATTAGTTTTTAATCTCAAGAATTTAGAGCAGTACTGCCACATTGAGTCAGAGATGGTTTTCATCCATTTTTGCTGGTCTGCACTGCACTGCAGTGAAGTATGAATGGACCCGAAGTTGAAAAAGTATCAACCAAAAGGTGTATACTAAATGTTTGACAGATAAACACACACACACACACACAAGTCATGCTGACATAAGGTCTTTCTGAATGCATTGGACGACCTAAAAACTGATAGCCAGAAAGCAAACTGTTTACAAGCTGTCCCATTAACTGTTTACAAGCTATCCAACTGTTTACAAGCTGTCCCATTCTCACCAGGGGGAGGGTAGTAACCCAATTAAACGTTCACACTCTTATAAAGCACTGATGGGTGCTTTCACTCTGGGATTACTTTGCTTGGATTATGGATATTTCATAGACTAATAATTAGTTTACCACTCTCTACTGATATAAAATTGGATCAAATTAAGCCCAAATTAATTGGTTGAGCTATAAGTTGCAAAAATATTGGGCGAGACGCAGTCAAGCCCAATTTTTAAAACAATAGCGAGACCAATTAAGACACTATCAGTGATTTATCGAAAGAGTCAAAATATTTGACTTTGCATGAATAGCTTAAAAGCGAGACTAAGCCTGTAGAATTCTCAATTGTGACCTTTTCCAAATGAAGAATTGACCGAACAACGAGGAAAACAGCGTTTTCAAAGATTAGAATCTCCATCGAATTACGCGTAGTACCAAGTGTCCGGACGGACACTAATGCCTAAAACATCCGATTTTGTCCGGTTAGGTTTGCTTTTGGTCCTATCATTTGCCAGGGTAGTGTTAGGATCCTATACTTGTAATACATCCAAAAATCGATTTTGATGATTTTTTCGATTTTCTGATTTAGCAAATCACTGATAGTGTATTATATGGGCATTACAATCATCCAATTTTATCATTTTCATGTTTTGGATCCGATATTTTTCCACACTTGGACTCCTCCAAACATGATAATGACCAATATTGTCCATGCATGATTACTTTTTTTTTCCTCTTGAATGAATACAAGTAATTTCCCTTGCAACCTTTGGATGCAAATTTTTTGCTATAAATTGTACACAAAGATGATTGTTAAATATACAGTAAAGTTGAAGGGACATAGGGTATATTCCATCAAGCCAAGATGACATTTAAACCCCTAATTAATGACATTAAAAATTAGAATTTCTATGAAAACTCAGAGGGCAGGGGGGATATTTATGCAAAATTAAAGGTTGCATTTTGTGATTTTTGTACTAGGGTCTAACCGATCACCCTAATCTGTTACACGATTACAGGATTAAATTTCAAAATTGGTTCATCCCATTCAATTCCGATGTTATTTGTGTATTTTTTGTGTGTGATCATCGCCGTTTTCGACAACCAGAAGCTGACAGAAAGTAGCAGATCGATTAGGTAAACCAGAAAACGCAAAATAGTAAGTTAGGAACAACATACACACTCTTGTGTTCATAAAATAATAAATTGATTGTTTCGTTTCGATTATTTTCGTTTGGCCATCAGTTGCGCCATCAGTTGGAACAATTTTAATCAAGTTTGGACCGCTTTGATATAATTTAATCGGTATAGAAAATTCTCTATTGGTAACATTTTTTGATTATGATTCAACAAATCATTGAAAAGAGTTTGTTTCTAAAAGCCAGTTGATTGGATGGTATAGTTTGAGTTATAACAAATGGTTGTATCAGAATGCTCTTATAGTGTACCATGTTGTAATTCTGTTATAAAAAATATGACCAGTAATTCAGAGTAGGTTGAATTTGCACGTATATTAGGCACACATGCAATATTTAAATCAACAGTTCAAATAATATAAAAATCTCAAGTCGGGAGGATGAGGCTCTCGATCACAAAATGCCCTTTCAAGCAGTTCCAGCTGTACCAAAACCTGCAAAATTAAATGAAGACTTGTTCATTTCATATAATAAGTTGAAACAAATCTGTGGTAATGCAATGCGTAATTATCCAGAGCCAACTTGATACTTCACACATCTTATTTGGTGATATTTTGGTTAATATCTTTTACGAATTAAAATTACAGATCTTTTAAATTAAAACTTTTACATTTTGAAAAAAAATATTAAAAGCATACACTTTCATGTTTTAGTATTTTCTAAAATGAAATTACAGTTAACTGCTTACAGGGTACTTTTAAGCATATACTGTATCTTTGCGAGTGTATGTCGAGTGGGTAGGTAATCCGTACCTAAGTTTGGTAGTAGATACACGGCTACTATACTTTGTCTGGCCCGAACTACGGTATGACGCTATAGCTTTCACGCAGTCTTAAACATCCGGATTGCAGTAAGCCATAGCTGTAATAGCGAGCGTACAAAGTCAGCGTGCATGATACGCATACACAATAGCTGCGTGAAAGCTATGACGTCACTCCTTAGTTCAAGCCGGACGAAGTATACCATAAAAATTCTACCCATCAACTGCTCGGTAAATTACCAGGTTTATAACTCATAAGTCGTCAAGGATAAAGAAAGCCCAACCATTTCTGAAGTTGTCTGAAAACTTCCAAGTTTCCTATACCATTGCACGGGGACAAACTAGACAAGAGGGCCTGAAATCAGGCAGACCTTAAAGGCAGTGTACGCCCATAATAATAGACGGGATTCCTATTCATTTGTTGTCGTTAGGTGGCGCACTCCCGATGCTCTACTAATCTCGTTTCATAATGCTAAGTTTGACCTTCACGCGTGTATGGCCTATCTCGTTTAATATACCATGCACAACACTGATATGAGATTACAGTGAGGCATTATAGAGGGCGCCAAGCAGTTTCTCTCGGGCGTACACGGCCTTTAAAACTAACATCTCTGAATATTTGGCTAGCCTCCATATTGCAGCAGCCACTTGAAATTCCCTTGCTTGCAGCAAAACCGGGTGAAGCAGACTGCCACAACTATTCGCATTCTTTGTAAATGCTCTCGCATGTACAAATATAAAAGCAAGCAACAACTTACTATCAAAAAGAAACTTAAAATACCGCTGTTCTTCTTTTTTTTTTTTTTTTTTTTTATATACTGTATCTTTGCGAGTGTATGTCGAGTGGGTAGGTAATCCGTACCTAAGTTTGGTAGTAGATACACGGCTACTATACTTTGTCTGGCCCGAACTACGGTATGACGCTATAGCTTTCACGCAGTCTTAAACATCCGGATTGCAGTAAGCCATAGCTGTAATAGCGAGCGTACAAAGTCAGCGTGCATGATACGCATACACAATAGCTGCGTGAAAGCTATGACGTCACTCCTTAGTTCAAGCCGGACGAAGTATACCATAAAAATTCTACCCATCAACTGCTCGGTAAATTACCAGGTTTATAACTCATAAGTCGTCAAGGATAAAGAAAGCCCAACCATTTCTGAAGTTGTCTGAAAACTTCCAAGTTTCCTATACCATTGCACGGGGACAAACTAGACAAGAGGGCCTGAAATCAGGCGGACCTTAAAACTAACATCTCTGAATATATGGCTAGCCTCCATATTGCAGCAGCCACTTCAAGTTCCCTTGCTTGTAGCAAAACCGGGTGAAGCAGACTGCCACAACTATTCGCATTCTTTGTAAATGCTCTCGCATGTACAAATATAAAAGCAAGCAACAACTTACTATCAAAAAGAAACTTAAAATACCGCTGTTCTTCTTGATAGTCCATTTTTTACGCTGCACAGGTGGGACACCGACACCTGCTGGAGTGCTGGCCAAATTTTTAAAAGTCCAAGAATATGTACCACTCAACACATCTAAGTACAACACAGAAGCTCATTTACCTGGAGTGCACAAACAGCCTCTACTCTTTAAAATGACCAAAGATTAATTAACCAAACAAAATGACAGTAAATAAAATATTTGTCACATAAAAGAAAACAAAAAAATATATTTGTTACATTCACAAGGGACCACGAGAGGCCTTTTTAAAGTAAAATAGAAGGAGCACAATCTATTACTCTTCTAAAAAAATCTGAAAGAGTTGTTAAATTACAGTGGTGGTGCCAGCACCGGGGGGAGGGGTTTCCCCGGCCCAAAAAAAATGGCAAAAATCAGCAATTTTGGACCAAAATCAGCAGTGATTTGGGGCCAAAATTGGTTAAAAATCTCAATTTTTTTTAAGTTTTTCCCCCCAGAATTTCACTTTTGCCCGCCCCTCAAATTTCATTTTGCCCTCCGTTTGCCTCCCAGAAAAGAAGTCTGGCACCACCACTGTTAAATTGTGACCTTTAATATGAGGCCACAGTATAATTTCACTTTTATTCTCCAGTAAGAAAAGTGTAAGATAAATTGCCCTTCTGTGAACAATTCAAGAGGCCATGGCAAACTATGGCCCTTGCTTCACAGCGAGGGCCATGGCAAACTATGGACCCTGCTTCACAGCACAAGCCCTAAATCTAGGACAGTGCTGTTCATTGCTAACTTGTACTTTTCAGCGTGAGTGGATTTATATAAGAGTTTTTAAATCATGCACAGGCGACGTCTGTCACATCTTTGTCGCATATTTAGCTGTCCACTCCTTGGCAAGAGTTGTGTAGCGTTGCCTTGAAGTCTTGTATATCCTAGGCAATTTCTGAACCAATGGGTCTTTGATGGGGTCATCCAAGAGTGAACATATGGATAATAAAACTGAAATGTACTCAAAGAAAACTTATTAAGCTTTAAAACCTTTCATCTCCAAATACATATGGCTGGTATTCTGAAAGGGAGACTAACTCTACCTGGGTTTAAACCAGGGTTATCCTACACTCACATCTACACGAGTGGAACCTTTTTTTTCCTTCCACATACTCAAAAATGTGGCTGTAACGGGTAGAAAATTCCTCACGGATGGGCCGGTTCGGTCCATCCATGAGGAATTTTTCTCACCTGTTTTTAACCTTTCATAGTAATGCTGAAAGGAAAAAGGTCCCTCTAATAGGACTAACCCTGGTTTAAAAAACCCAGGGTCTAAAGTTAGGCTCCTTTCAATACCAGCCTATGATGCTACAATCAAAAATATTGGTTGTTATGGATATGACTATTGGTACAGTGATTTATGAGCTATTGCAAATACCACATTCCACTTATTTAAGGAGACACAAGGAGATTTTCTGAGGATATAAGTTTTTTTAAAACCCTAACACGTCTGCTGAATGACCGGGCAAAACAAGCAATCAAGTTACTTCCATTGCTGAATTTTGGTCGGCCCACGATAGAGATAAAAAAAAATTTTTACACTTCTGTTAATTGCTGATAGGACATGTTCCCCTCAGGACACCCATGGTGAGAAGTGTTGGCTTTTGAGGTAAGCGCTTCCATTTTAACAAACCCCATCCCATCGGCACTATTTTCCTTTCCTAAGTTGTATTCAACTAACATTTGGTTGCGAATGGTTAACACTACGCACCATGCCAGAATGTCATGATAATGACTCATCAGATACCTGATTTAATTACACAGTCATTATCGCAACCTGAAGCCACAACCTATTTTGTATCGCTGTATGAAATGTTCTCTGTAATTTGTACCAACTTCTTATGCGCAATACTATTCACTCTGATCAGATAGAATGTCTTTTTTGTTAAAATGTATATTGATTTGGATGCACAGAACCAATTATGACGTTGGTAGAGCACCTGAACAAGGCTATGGTCATATGGGCTAGTTTTGATGAAGGGTTTGTTTGGTATCAGCCATGCAGTGACATGCAATCACACCCTAATGATGTAGCACAATGTAGAAAAATAGAGGACAAGCTTTATTATTATATGGCAGAATGGACCAGCTAACAAGACCGAATGACACGATGACATATTGAAACAGTAGCAAAATATATCCATAAACTAATCAATTGTATCATATAGGAAGAGGAAAAGAATGAAAGAATAGACAATTTGGGCACAATCCCCCCCATAATGCATCTCTCTCGTTTTGGTGGCCCATTTTCCATCCGCGAACTTTTACCAGCTTCAAGTCAGCTAAAAACATACGGTTAAAAGTGTAACTATCTTGGATGTTGGCACTATAGTTGTGTAATCGTCCGGCACGTGACAAGTAGGGCATGGTTACGATCGAAATAACACCTTTTGTCGTAACATTCACATAAGACGGTTGCTCGGTTGTTGTCGGTTCCTTTGAAAGTTTTACATTTCTGTAAGATAACTTCACATGAAAAGGTACTTTGTGTTGTAGTTTTAGGGGCTGTTGGCGACGCAAAACAAACAACAGAATTTTTGTAAACGAACTCTGGTACAAGTTCCCGGATGAAATGGACACAAAACAAGATGCCTTATGGGGATCGTTCAAATAGTCTATTGCAACTTACCTTTAAAAGTGAGAGCTGGAGACCATTGTGAACGTAATATATCAGACAATGCTACCATTACTATTGATGTTTGGATGGTAAATTTTCGTGTTGAAGCTCACCTGAAAATAAGAAGTTCATTAATCTGGTTAAAATTGCTCCCGATTACATTGTTATTAACCCTAACGCCACATGTTTTGTTTTTTTCAGAAAGGAGTGAAGGTATAAGGGAAGAGGGGAAGGAGAAAAGTTGGAAAGTCGTGTTGTTCTCGAACCAGGGCCCCCAAGTCCCATGACCGGGGATACCACGCTACAACGGTGTCACTGGCCTGGCCAGCGATTTCATGCCCACATGTGTCTTTGCCTGATAACGCTATCGCTACATCCAGGACTTAGTACATTTTTTTCTCGCTCGGTGCTGTGGGATTTTGCAAGATTCTCGAACCAATTTTAGTCGCCGACTGGCAGTTTTAGCCATTTTGGTGGTCACAGGAGACCATGACAGGTCCTTACTGATGGAGATGCGAAGTAAATTGACCTTGTCAACCTCCGTTTGATATTGCTACACTTTTACACCTGGCAGGGCCAAATAATACATTCCATGAAGTTGCCCAAGACTCAATTTCCTGCAAATCTTTGTTTTGAGAGGCTGCAGCTGTCAAGTGGACACTGATTTCTGTTATACATGCCTTGAATACCTATATAGACAAATACCTCTTGCCTTGGATATACCTTAGACATGTACTATTATATACCTCATAATATAGATCCCTGTCATCTGATTGGTTAAATGTGGAGGCATAAATTCAACTAGCTTCAAGAATTGAACCAACAATGAACTATGCCCTGGGGACACCTCTCCCACGTAAAAGACTCTGTACTAAATATCATCCGTAATTGAGTGTACATATTGAAGCAGACCATGACCATCGCATTTTGTTTACTCGTACTGTGCTTATTGTGCTAAAGCAAAGAAATGGCTAAATCGCAGCATCATTATTCATGCTTTGAGCTTGTAGATGAAGATCTGAAAGGAATCAGAGATGCAGCTCATAGGGGTAATACCAAACAGCAGGTAAAATACACCGTTAAAGATATTCGAGGATTATAATTTGCACCGATGACGGCCATCGGCAGGCCGTGCAAGTTGCCGAATTCGGAGTTGTACGCATCTTGCCGACAAAAAAATGGCAGGAAGTCAATTACGGGGATCCGTTTTGGACTCCAACATCACTTCCTCAACACAAGAAGGTTGATTGCTAATTGCTAATTCTTCACAAGTTGGACCCTAAGTTACACAAAATTGTTAAACATGCATGCATGCCATGGCCTACACTTGATATAGGCCTGTGTTAGCATTCTGGCTTAGAATGTTCTTTTAACCATCAGATGACAAGAATCTATATATTCGGTATATAAAACAAATATTGACTGCTTTTTATTCGGAGCATTTTTGAAACTATAGGCCCTCGGTGATCTCGAAACCATACTATGCATAAGCCGAGGGGCATAGTATGGTTTCGAGATCACCTGTGCCTATAGTTTTCAATCAAAACCATGCCCCTCATAGCAGTCAATATTTGTATACTAGCCTTGGATACCTCTTTAGCCATGTACTACTTGCCTTGGATACAGCTTTAGCCATGTACTTCTTACCTTGACCTTGGATACCTATTTAGACATGTACTATTTGCCTTGGAAACGTCTTAAACATACATGTGGTATCTATATATTTAGACATGAAATACTTGCCTTTGGTGGTTTAAATGGATAATCTGTTGGGAACTGGATATTGAGAAAAAATACACCACCCTGGTATGGACTATCTTTCTGCAATAGGAAAGAAACCAAGCATGGTAATTAATTGCATTAGAATTATTGCAACTAAACTCTATAATTTTGACATAATCGTAGACTGTTGTCATTATTACTTCTGTTTCACTTTAATATTGTCACCGTCAATTGTTCAATCATCCCCATGTTAGCATTGTTCACTAGAATTTAGGCATTTTGTGATCCATAGCCTCACCCCCCATACCCGGGTGGGGGGGGTTGGGGTCTGCCAAAACCTGAAAAATCAGCCTATTTTTGACCATTAGAGGTCCTTTCTACCTGGAGAACTAAGAATAACAATGGAAAATAGTTTGTTTCCATATGATCCGCCCAAAAGCAAAATGTGCATTTTTGTTTTTTTTGTTTTTTAATTTTCCCCAGAAATCTGCCTCAAATCACAACAAATGTCAGGTCAAATCAGATGCAAACTGTGTTTTGCTGTAATAATTTATAGTTTATAGAGCAAAAATTAAATATTCTAAGGCATTTTTGTCTAAAAAACATTTTACTGAATTTATCAAATATGTACACAGTATACTGGAAACAAACTTGTTTTGGGGCCTTTAGAAAGCAATTTTTATTGCAGAAAATGATATGGTAATGATCTTGATCTTTATAGATTGAATGTCTTAAATATAGATTAAATGTCTTAACACTCAGATACATAATACTACTACTTACAGGACCCATTATTGTTGCTTGCCAGTGGAAGACTGAAAAAGGAAGTGGCAAAAAAGAAAATTCAATGAATCTAGGAATAACAATTACAGCAGTTAAGGTATATTAAAGCTCATATCATGGCTCATAACCAAATTGCCATTCACAACTAATTCATGAACCAGACAATCTGTAGGCAAGAGCATGATGTTGCAAATTATGAGAGTCAAACCATGAACCAAACATATAATTATAATAGGAACTGGGAGCTATTGTGGGTCATTTGCCCATGTTATTATCCAAATCAACCATTAGGAGAGTGCAGTTGCGTAGCCATTCGGGGTGGCAGAGGGGGCAGATTGCCCCTAAGATTTTTTTTTTTAGGGGACAGGACATTTTTTGCACATTCTGGGAACTTGCCCCCTCGGAATCCACTGGCCTGACTATTAAAGTTGCCTGGTAGAGTGGTATTCTGATTTTAATCAATAGCTCTATTATGGGTTGTTTTACAATCAGGGTACCTCGGCTGTCTCATTTGGGGTGAAAAATGAAGTCTCATGATTCTTTTCAATATTGATGTTTTTACATTGTAGGCAAGTTGAGAAGTATAATTCCAAAATTTTGAGGCGTCATGTCTTTGTGAACAATTTTTATGATTGATGAAATGTTACATTTTTCAGAGAGGACAAGATTTTGACAGAACACTTCATTCATTTCTACATTTGGGATGAAAAAACAAAGTGCTTTGATTATTTTCAGTATTAATATTTTTGTAATATAGATAATTCAAACAATATGTTTCCAAAATTTAGAGATGTGAGGTCTTCAGGAACAATTTTTATGGTTAGTCAAACTTCATGTTTTCGGATAGGATAGATTTTGATGGACCACTGACTTCTAACATTTGATCATGTCATACAGGAAAACTTAATGGGTAGCCACCAAGTGTTTACTACAAATGTATAGAACATAAACTAGAGTTTTAAAGAAAATACCACAAATCAATCTGTCAATTTAGTTTAAGCTTTATTGGCCTAAATTCGGAGAGGATATTTTTTGACGGAATTTCCCACTAAATTTCAAATTGACACCACACGTTACCGAATGGTCACATTCTTCTAAGATTTCTGGAAATTAATTACCTTGCTTCAAATATTATTCCTGAATGTTGAATGTTGTCCCAAATGTTGTTTATGATAGTGCTGGTTCTACTCAAATATTAACCTTCATCAAATAAGACGGTGATTTTAAGCAATTTCCATACATATGTTCATATTTTTGTTAGTCATCAAGCATTTCAAATGGTTTCTTTGCAGCTGTAGGTTGTGCTTTTGGTGGTCTTTAAGTTGGCATAGTATTATTTATGAAAAAAGTATAGACATGTTTTTTATGGGTCACATTGTAGTGTTCAGCCAAGAGGTACCCTGATTGTAAAACAACCCTTATACAAATTACATTTAGAACAAATCCAGCCAGTGGCCTTCCTGGGAATCCCAGGTTCTCATTGACAATTTATAGCCACTGATGACAAAATGGTTTTGTTAATTAATTATGGAACACAAATGCAGCCTAAACTTCATTTTTTACTCCAAGAAACATCCACCTGTAGCGATTAAAACTTTCAAGTTTAACATTTAGCAAAACAATTCAGTGAATTCTAATTCCACAATGATACACTGCTACCTACAAGAAAGCATACCCAGCGGGCATAGTCGTTTAGAGCGACGTCGAAACGACGTTGGCACGTCGAAAACAGGTCAACGTTTTTTATAAATTTACGTCGAAAATGCAAATTGAATCGACGTTTTAAGAACGACGTCAAATCGATTTGCATTTTCGACATAAATAGTGTGTAAATTTCTAAAACTCTTGACGTCTTTTCGACGTTCCAGCGTTGATTGCCTACTGGGTAAGTATTTAAAAATGCTTGTATTGTGGAAAAAAAGTACTCACCATCCTGATCAGTCACTGGTCCAGCGGAACACTGTGCTGGAGGATCTCTATTTAAATCTTCAAGTTCCTGAAACAAAAGTTACAAAAAGTTTTAACATGACTACTATTAAAAATTACCACTATTTCTGGCATTCACACAAAACAGTTACTTTAAACTAATTGAGTTGAAGTGTGAATTAGAGGTAATACCCTAACTTCACCACACATCACAAAATCTAATACTGTAAGGTTTTGTAAGGTGTGAAGCCTAAAAAGTGAAAAATTATTTTGTAGGGTTTGTAAGGTGTGTATACTCTCAGCCATAATTGCTGTTACATGGCACACGTGTGTATCTCTCATTGCAAGCACAGTGCCTTCGTGCAATCAGATCAGTGCTGCGACTTTCGGGTATTTATGTTGAAAGCTGATAATATGGGCTTTTTCATGCAAACAAAATCTCAACTTGTACCTTTAGCGACAACTGGCAGCTTTTGATGTGATGGGTCACATATATACAAACCTTGGGTTACAATCATTGGAAATTGTAAGGGTTTGTGAAGTGTAGTAACTGACCAGACTCAACAGCATGGTGGGAAAAAGTTGGTAATCTAGAAGTTCCTTCCCAGGAAATTTGATGATTTGGAGGGAAATTTCGACTTTTAGGTAAAGAAATACATAAAAAATTAAGGGAAATCTGTGGGAAGTGTGACTTGCTTCCCGGGAAACATTGTTTCCAGCCCTGCTCAACAGGAAAATTGTCTTGTAGGGTTTTGTGAGGTGTAGTCATTGTTGTCCTATGAGTCATGTCTGACCCTTTGTGACCCTTCTAATGATGAGGTTCTACTCCTGCCTATCCAGTGCTGACCGATAAGCCTCACTGATTGATAAGCAAGTAAGCTCCTTGATTCCATCAGTCCAACGCAGTTTTTGACGGCTACATGAACGACTACCTTCAACATGTCCTTGCACAATGATCTTCTCAAGGTTGTCTCCCGCTCTTCTAAATATATGGCCAAAGTACTGAAGTTTGTTTTTTGTCAACCTTTGCAAACAATGTGGGTGAATCTCCAATCAGACTCCTAACATATATTCATTCGTTCTATGTTCCTTCCATAAAATTCGCAGCATTCTTCTCCAGCACCACATCTCGAAGGTGTAGTAGCCCACCTGAAAACAATGCTAGGGAGTTGAGGGGTGCATGCTAGCTGTTAAAGTACAGGTCAATGGCGTAGGGCAGCACTAGCTGTTAAACTATCAATTGTTTCAAGTCAAAGGAATTTGGTGTAGTCCTGAGGAATTGCCCAAGGAGCAGTAGTTGTGATGAAAATTCCAAGTTACCAAACTAAATTTCCATGACCCAAAAATGGCTACCGGTACTAGTAAGTTAACTAGTGCCAAAATATATCACCTTAGGCCTAAAAAAAAAAAATTGTTTGATTGGCGTAACATAGAAAAAAAAAAAATAGGGTAGGTAGGTCGGAATTTTTTTTTTTTTATGTTTCACATTACCAGAATACAAAAAGATGACACGGCATACAAAAAAAAAGGCACATCTTCACTGGGGCTGTATACACTCTTTTGATTGGTCATTTGGAGGACATTCATATAGCGGTGGAGACATCATATTGCGATACTAAATGAAAATATTTGTTTTAGATGTTGTAAATTTTTTTTTTTGTTGGTACAAAAAATAAACATATTTAGGGTCGGACGGTAAAAAGAGGGGAGGTCCATAAACACAGTTGGAGGTTAGGGAGGTTACGCCAATAAAACTTTTTTTGGACTTAGTCACAACCATCTAAATGGAGAATCTCCATTTAGATGGTTGTGAATATCGAGAAAGAACAATTATTCATACAAATAGATATTTTAATCAAAAATAATATGTTTGTGCTTTCATCCTCTTTTTAATTGAACAGTACAGGGGCTACTTTTTTAACCAATCACAAACTACAAAGCTACACGATGCTCTAATCAATCAATCAATCAGTTGTACTAGGTTCCTCTCAGTAGTCACAGGGAAAAACAGTTAACAAATTGTCACAAAAACAATGTCGGAATAAACGCGGTAAAGGTTGTTGAATTCATAGTGGTAAGGGAAGGTGGTCAGGAACACCCCTCGAATGTGTGTCCTCAGCTTGGCTCAGTACAAACCTCAGACACAGGGACAGACATAGGATTGCACAGCAGCATGTTTTGTGGACATCATTATGCTGTTTACTTTCATTTGACAGGAGTAGCACTGGCACAGACTGTAATTACAGGACAATAATGATAAGATTAAGCCACGCCATTGCCATTTCACAATTCTTATGATAGCTTTATCAACACCCCTCAACAGTGGGCATGATTGGCAGTGCGTTTGGTTAGGCGATGTAATATTACAAATGCCACAAAAGCTCCTTTTCCTTGATTTTTTATGAAATTGAGCACATGTAATTCATCAGTATTAATGTGACATTTGGACTTAGTTCAGGGATTTATTGGTATAAATTAGAGAATAACGAGCATGATTGGTATTCTTGAAATCGGGCCGATTATGACCTTATCGGTATCGGATCGGTATCGGCAAAATTCTCATTTTTTACCGATTTTTCGATCAGGTTAAATTAAAATCAAAGAGGTCCAAACTTGAATTAAAATTGTTCCAAAGTGATGTCCAAACGCCTTTGAAAATAAATCAAAAGTTGAAACCCGTGAAAACAATTAATTTATTATTTATGTACACAAGAGGGGTATGTTGTTCATAACTTACTATTTCACCGATTTAGTGGCTTACCTAAATCAATCTGCTACTTTCTGGCAGCTTTGGCTGTCGAAAACGGCGATAACGCAAAAAAGTACACAGAAAAAAATCGGAATCGGAATGAACCGATTTTGAAATTTAAAAGCTGTAAATCAGTATAACCGATATTGGAGTGATCGGTTAGACACTAGTATAAATCTATCGAAACATATATAATGAAATATCCCTAAAGATGACGTACCAGCATGGTTGCATGGTCATTGGAGTATCCTTGCGAATAAAACACCCATTTTCAGCATCACTTTCGAAGCAGTAGACGACGTAAGGAAGCCGCCACGTTGATTTTTTACGCTATCATTTTGCTACAAGCCAGTTTAGTCTTGCACACCAATTGAAAATGATCGGGTGGTTAGTCCAAGTTCTGGCCTGTATGAAAGACTATCGGTTACTTTTAACATGGAATAAAAAAACACACACGCTTTAATTTAACCATTTTCCTTAAAATATAAAAATTTATCAAAAATGGCATAACAATGTGTGCCTAATTTTATAAAACTGAGCCTGGGAATCTTGAGAAATATAGATGCTTTAAAATAAAAAATAGGACACTCTACATCATACAAAGAAGCGCTACTCGGTACATTAAAAGTACGTAGATATGGAACCGCGCATTATAGGGTTTCGAACACTGAGCTCTATACAATGGATTGGAAAACCTGGGCTCCTAATTGAAGCACTGATGGCCATGTGGTATCCAAAAGAGCCCAAGCAGTGGTTAAGAGCCGCGTCATTCATACTGTATATACAAATTTTCCCATTGAAATGTGGATAAGCGAATATTTTTTAACAGACTAAGAATCAAGCCTCTAAAACGTGCACCAGGGATACAATTTCTGTTAAACAGGTGTCTCTGGAAAAATGGTATTGGGTTCGGTAGACCAAGATGGCCCGCCCGTGCTCCATTCATCTATATACAATTACTGTTGTGTAGCCAATCCATTGTATAGAGACTAGGGTACAGTGCGACTTGCGAAAAAATCTAAATATTACGCGACCCCTTTCAAATGTCCACGTTTTCATGATTTTGTTGAGTGTTTAGGCCAACAAAAACCTTTGTTAATCACAAAAGATATCTAAAAACACCCCTCTTACATTTTTATCATAACACTGAGGTTCTTAAAAAAGGTGTAGTTTTCTTGCAATAAAAAATTCCTAAACGAAAACTTCGCTCCTATCCTTTGTGTGCTCAACAAGTTCACAAGGATGGAGGCTTGTGAAAAACGTGCACGTGATATATGGAGTATGGAATATATTTTCGCTGGCTTCTGTTTCGTGCATGCGGCGTTGTAAATATCCAAAAGGAATAAACATGGTAGCTTCCATGACGTTGTACAGTTGTGTATTGGTCGGAATAAATCTGGATTTTTCGCAAGGAATACTCCAGTGGCAATGAAATCATTGGTACGGTTTATTGGGAATTTCATTATAGATGTGCCGATAGAGTTATACAATAAATCGCTTTAAGTTAGTAGTTACAAATAAAATGATAAAGGTAAATTTTCACTCTTTTGAGGCAATGCAATGTAAAAAACCCAAATTATGGACCATGTACATGGATCGAATCAATGGGTGCCTACTGTCCCCCCTGGAAGAGAGTGTATTGAAAAGCACAACACATAGCCACATGGCCTGCATTAAGTTGTTTTTTGGCCTCAAAAATAGTAAATATTGAGTGCAACTTAACCCAAATCAGTTTTAGTTCTGACTACTAACCCACTTGTCACATATATGAATTACAAATTTGCTCAATTTCAAAAACTAAACAAAAAAAGGTTCTGTGCATTGTAAAATCATGATACATCCCAAAACAAGCAACCACTGAATCATGCCCCGTGAGAGGGCTGTTGATAAAGCAGCGCTGCCAATCATGCCCATTGTGGAGGGTTGTGGATGTGAAATGCGTGGATGATGACCATCACTCAATTCAGTGGCTTAACAAGTGTTATATTCTATTGTCCAGTGGGAGTTGTAGAGTAGTCCTGTCAAATGAAGTAAACAGTAAATATGATGGCAACAAAACTGTGCTATGCCAATCCTGTGGGTCTGAGGGTTGGTTGTTTTATTAATTCTTTAGCCTGAGTTACACATTCAGAGGAAAACAAATAATCTCTGTTCTTCCATGTGGGGCCCAGGGGCAAAGATGAGGACACAAATTCGATGGGTATGTGGGCGATGTGGATATGGCATGCAGGCATACTCTGTCCAGGAGTGTAGTTTCTCCTTTTCGCGGAGTTTTGCCGTTGCTAACGTGCGGCTGCAGTGTACGCACTCAAATACGCGCCTGTTTGGATCCTTAAAGTGCGCCTGTGATTCGGTCATTTAAAATTAGCTGTTGTTGTTCAAATTGTTCTCTGGCTGAGGCGTGCGGTCGTGACTTAGACGTAGGGGTAAGGTCATGCCAAACATAACAGCAACAGCGAATTCAAAACGGCATCAATTCCGGTGCTAGTCTTCAAAGATTACCATAGGGAGGGACGCTCTTACGGAATATCGAACGTTCCCACACGACTTGACTAAAGATAGGCCTGGTCACGAATATTTACATCTAAATGAACGTGATTGGAAATTACACTGCTTTTACAGGGAGGTAATCCACTAACCTGACGGATTTTTACATAATAATTTTATTTTTTTTTCCCCTAAATTATCATGAATTACTAAGATCTTTTGAACGAAGGTTTAAGAGTGATTTTGTAATGTCACGAGGTAAGAGACTGCCATGTAGTAAAGGCACGTAACAGTTACCCAAATTACCGTTTGGAAATGGCCTAATCGAGCAGGTCGTGTCCACCGGGATCCTAAATAAATCGGGATAGGACATCGGTCAACGAAGCGGAGCATACTGCATGAAATATCATAAAATGATACTTATGGATCCCGGTCGTATGTGGCCTGTGCGTACGTCATTCCGGTACGTCATACTGCATAAATAATTAGGTTACTAATCGTACATGGTGGCGCTATTACTATGCAGTGCGAATCATTATGGGCATTTTGTACACAGTTTCACCCGCATGGTCTACATGTACCCCCCCCCCCCGAGGTTTCAATGCACAAAACTTAGAGCGGAGCTGTTCATTGCAGTATCAAGCTGATAGCAACCTGTCGGCTGTACAGCTAGTTGCTGAGCATGACTCCTCCTGTGTTACAATTATAAATGCCATAACTAATCAATGGAGGAGTCATGCCAAAATAGGTGTAACTGATATGCAAAATTTTGTATCACATTCTCCAATAATGTTACACGCTTCATGTGAATAAATATTACACGATTCCACTTGAATATTCCTTAGAGTGTTATCAACAACAGGATAGTCGTAAATATCGTCCATCAACTTTTATGAAGGTGAAATTTATGAAATTTCAAGACTTGAACTTAAGATTCTGACCGGTGACTAAGTCCTGATTTTGTATTGCAGCAGGGTTCACACTAGGTTGTGAAAATAGTGCGTCCACTTGGAGGCCAAAGTTGTTTCCTGAGGTTGAAAAAGGGCGTGTCTGCAATTTATAGCGTGTCAAGTTTTAAACATGGTTTGATGAAATGTTTAAATGACTGCTAAAATATCCAAATAAACATCCATTTCAAAACGAGACTGGGCATATTGACCAAAGTGATTACCCTGTGACCCTAAACTCAAAAGAACTGGAGTGGAATACCCTTTGGGACGTGAGTGAATAAAAAAAGACGTAAATACAGTCAAATTTAAACCTATATTTAATTTTCACAGATTTGCTAACATGTATTTAATGGTAAAATATAATTATTTGTTTGAGTGAAAAATTATACAATATTGTGACCATGTGCCAGGGAAAACTCTGTGATTTGTGTAGTTTAAGTTAGACTAATTTTTTGATCCACAAAAGACGCAAACTTTTACTTTCTTAGACAAAAGTGCGTCCCTTGGAAAAAGTGCGTCATAGACACAAAAACGCACACTAATGTGAACCCTGATTGCCAGGTGCTTAATGAAAGCTTTAGCTTGTATTTAAAATTGGATATTACTGGTGCTAAAGGTAGAAGAGTGTTTAGCGAAAGCACCGGTGTTATATGAAAATTGGAGGTGACATGTTGTCAGTGGTCGAAATTTGAAGGCTACACAAAAATGTCATAGCTGATACACATAATGTTTTGGGACTACACATATAGACTGTTAAAGGCATACTGTTAAGAAACGTCATGTGAAGTCCCAATTATTGGGACTAGCTGTACAGCACTAAAATTGCTTCACTGTGTGGTTCAATGGAGAAAAATCACTAAAACTGATCTAAAAACTAAGTGTAAGAGCTTCTAAGAACACATGGTGTAAGTTTGATTCATGAACTATCCCATAGTGAAACACCAGGTTTTATGGGGTCGAAGCACCGTAAAGCACAAATACCATTTTGTGGATAAATTACAACCTTCCCATACTGTATCTGTAGAAATACTGTAAAACAAGTAAATTTCGCTAGCAATTAATTTCGCTAAGACCTCCAAATCGCTAAATTAAATTGCCGCCAATAAAGATGAATTACTATAGTCTAACATAGCAGGTTGATTCAAATTAGTGAAATTAAATTGCTACAAAAATATGATGATTTGCTAATTCGCTAAATTAAGTTGCCGTGAAATTAAATTGTTTTACAGTACTGCACAATGCTCCAGGTGGGGCCAACCGTGCAGGAATCAGTGCGCATGCGATGCTTTAACTTAGTCTTGTTGTTTGAGTTAATTTATTACTGCTTCTTTGAATATTGCAGGGTCTTTTATTTGAGTAGTTGAATTTAGTAAATTGTTCCAGTCCATGCGGTTCTTGGAAAATATAGAACGTGTAGCATCTGTTTTTGCAGGCGATATTTGTATGAGAGTTAGGGATGAGAAATGTAGTGATTGATGCAGGTTTGGCTGCAGTAAGCTTTCGATCGGTTAATAAGGCCAGGAGTCCAGGTCTTGACTTTGTGGAGTAAGTATATAGTGAGTAGGTTTGCAGTTCTCCAGTGTTTTAGCCTTGCCCTTCCACCCCCCATCTAACGTATCCAGCTTCCAAAATTTTGGAATTGTATGAGTTTGGTAATGCTTGTTTTTCCTGCAAGTGTTGGTGATGAATCTTGCAGCCCTTTTTTTGGATCATTTCCAGTTTTTTTGAGTTCTTTTTGGTGGGGTTGTTCCCACTACAGAGTTTGAGTATTCCAGTAATGGTCTGACAATTTTTAAGCGTTTGTTTGGTTGATTTGTTACATGATAAAGGTGCAAGCGTCTTATGAAACCAAGTGATCTGTTTGCACTGGAAGTGATGGTATAACCCTAACCGGACGGGTCGTTTGCCGGACCGCGGCCCAAATGCAAACTGAAAGGCAATATTTTTATTTTTAACGGCCAGGGCAACGAGAGCCAAAGTTTGCGTCATTGCATTCGGCGTTTTTCCGCACAGGAATTAGTAGCGTAACGTCAATAACGGCCCAAATACAACGACAAACATCGCGTAATTTTCCCGGAAGACGGAGCAGATGCAACGAAAAAATTGCCTTCAGTTTCCCGGAAGACGGACCCGATGCAACGAAAAACATCGCGCCATTTTCCGGAAAAGAAGTCCCAGATGCAACGAGGCAATCGCGGGTTGCGATTCAATAAAAACAGGTTAAATCAATAAATAAAATAATGCATGCGTACTGCACACTGATCTGCATGAAATTTGTAGCTTATAGTTAGCCAGTCGTGAGTGGCGCTATTACGCTACATCATAATCGTGCGTGGGGCGCTATTATGCTACGTCATTGTCCGGTTTACGTCTATGAAATGCGTTGATGCAATAATTAAAGAAATAGCTTATCGAAAATGGTGGCGCTATGAACATGCGAAATCGAAATTGTCTATGGGCATTTGCTACACAGTGTCACCCGCCTGATGAAAGCATTGCGCCTTCTGCGGCAAACCGGTCGAAATGCAGTGAAAAGCATCGATCATGCACGGGAGGACGCCCAGGTGCAACGAGGAGCATCGGGTCATTTTCCGGGAAGACGGCCCAGGGGCAACGAGGAACATCGAGTCATTTTCGTAAAGAAGCCCAAATGCACACGAGGAACATCGCGTCATTGTCCGGTAAGACGGCCCAGTGCAATGAGGGCCAATGCGAGTCATTTTGCGCGACACAAAAAGAGTTGTGACGGCCGAGATGCAACCAGAAAAAATTCCGGACCGGTACCAAGTTTCGTTGGCTCTCATGCCCTCTGGGCGGGTAGGGTTAATATGAGTAGACCAGGATAATTTACTTGTGATTGTGACCCCTAGATATGGGTGGTTTGTTGTTTCTTCCAGTATGCTATCACCAAGTTTGTATTCAAACATGAATGGATTACGTTTGTGAGTCAACCTCATGACAAAACATTTCTTGGTAATAGTGTAGTTTAGGACCCTAACCCTATATAGGGATGAAATATTTCTAATCCATCATTTTAAAGCAACCAGACTAGATTAGATAGCTCCCATGAACACTTTCGAACAAGGTTAATTTTTTGGAAGAGGGCAGGGCTTGAAAAATGAGGGAAATTATGGGGTAAAACAGACAAGGTTAAACAACTTTTTGAAAATCGCCAAAAATCGGCAACATTTCTGCCCTGAAAAAACACCAAACATGTAAACAAAATCATGAAACTTACCTACATTGATAAAACTAATATTCCGTTACTGGAAAACAGGGTTAATACTGAAAGAAAGAAGTGGGTTTTGTAGAAAAAGGGGAGAATTTGCGAGTAAAAATGCACTCGTTCTAAAGTGAAGACGCCATTAAAATGGCCGAACTACTTTTGGTAACCCATCCCTGATTGGTCCAAAAGTTAGAGGGACAACCAAGGGGCATCCCGATTGTTGGGTAAACAGCGTGTTTTGGCATAGAATACGCACACGCTAAATTATGCGGTGCAAGCCTCATCGGGAGTGTTTATCGGCATGGCAGTAGCTTGAAAATGGATTTTTTTTACACTTTTTCTTCAATTTAAGGACTATTTTAAAACAAAAATGTGTTTAAAGCAGCCATTGGATAGAAGAGGGTTTCTGAAGGTGAGTGGGTCGATTTTGGGGTAATTTAAGTAGTATTTAACCAGTAAACCTTATGGTCCTAAACTACACTTTTGCCCATTTCTTGGCATTGAACTTCATTTGCCAATCGTTTTGCCACTTTTCAAGAGTATCTAGGTCCTAACTTCTGCTAAGCATAACTCCACATTATGTCTTTAACATGTTGTCATTATGCTTAGCAGAACTACTAGGTCCTCTTGAATTTGTGGTCCAACTCATTTACCACCTTGCGATACACAACGCAATCATCAGCGAAAAATCTAACTTCGGAGTGGAGGTTTTGAGGAAGATCGTTTATGTAATACAAAAATAAAAGGGGCCCAAGCACCGTGCCCTGGGGAACGCCAGAACCTACTTCTGTCCAAGCCGAGTGTTCTACACCGACAACAACCCGCTGTTCACGATGCTTGAGAAAATTAGAAATCATACAGTAAATAATAAAAGATCACTTGAGGTCACATACAAAAGTGTACATTGTACATGTATGTGCTTTCACAACTGCACACACAGGATTTTAGAGCATTTTGGCACAAAGTTTTTGTCATAACTCAGCGCATACTTAACTTGGGCTACATACTTGAATGACCCCTCATTTTAATTTTCTTTTCAGTGAAAACACTTCCAGATTAAAATAATGACTGTATAAAATTTGTGAACAGGTGCATTTTTTTGGTCCACAAAGTAGCCTGTAGTGTAGCCTAGGAATCTCAAAGTATACATATCCCTGCATGTCACTGTGTTACTTCCCTGATCACTGCTGATGGTGTGTGCGAGTCCAAACTGACTCGCACAGCAACGCGATCCCACGGCAGCCAAGGCTACGCTGACAAACACACACTAACACCTAGCATGCATAGGCTATGCGGGGTCTTTCAGTCAATGTCATGATTTTAGATCAGGTAGCCTGTGTAAATTCACTCGTTTTCTGGATAAGTACGAGGACTAATTTTGTCATAAATATTAAAAATCCAAAATTATAAAATTTTTCTCTTGTTGGTAACTTAATCTGACAATTTTACGCTCTTTTAATCGAGACTTGTACCACAATGCTTGTGATCTCAAAATGCCGTGATTGTATTCTGTATTTTGATGAAGTTTTAGGGTTTTGAGCGATACCAAAACTCCCGGCGAAAAGACTATCATCGGTTACCCAAGGCAATGCCTTTGGACTATAGTAGTCCAGTATATTTCCCGGTAAATTATGACTTGACCCAAAACAAAATGCAAAAGAAAAGAACCATTTTGGTGGGCCCTACTCTGAAATTGTCAAAAATAATATTTCAAAAGTTTACCAAAATCAACATAGTGGAACATGTATAAGGGGACTTACGACATTTGTTGAAACTGCATGGCGACTTAAGCCTATCCAGACCGTGGCGTAACCAGAGGGGGGATCAGGGGGGCAGCTGCCCCCTGTGGGAGGAACGGAATCAAGCTGCCCCCCTGTGGGGAACTTGCCCCCTCTTGCCCCCTGAAAGATTAGTGAATTTCTAGGCCAGTTACTATACTACAAATTTATAAGATATACTTCCCTTGAAAATATTGTGCCCCCCCTGCCCCCCTGAAAAAAAGCTGCGTTACGCCACTGATCCAGATCCAGACAACGTTGGTACAAGGGTAAAAAAATTAGAATGTTCGAATCGATTTTTTAAAAGATATATACAAATTATTGGGCTACTCCTATAGGTTAAAAAAGTATGCCCTATCTATGATCTACATTTTAGTAGTATGCAGTGAACTATGAACCATAACAGTTCAAGATTCATCCGGGGGTAATAAAAATGGTACAGAATGGTCCGATGTTGTTCAAACGGTTTAAATGTTCATGTTGGGCAATTAGATGAGTAATTTTAATAGGATTTTGTTCGGACAGTTCTATATAGAATTAGATGTAAGTCACTATCAGCGAGTTCTGCACAATGTAAACAAATCCCGACTTTTTTGGAGGTCCAGAAAAATTCGTACTGGCATCTTCAAAACCGCTTGAAAATGCTTACGTACCTGTTGTTCACAAAGAAAACAGTAATTATACGGCGTTTGTATTGACAGAGCTCTACCAATTAAGAGACAATATCGGCATTAACAATTGGCCGAGTATATTTAACGGCTATTTTAGCAACTGTCTGACAATTACAACGTACCCCGGGACCAAGTATGGCACGAGAAACATTAATTAACACTTACAATCTTACGTGAAATAAAAGTTTTCACTGATCAATCCGTGCTAACATCTGGTCCTATTCTTGGAACAATTTGGGAAACATCCTACAAATTCAATCAGTACCTCACATTCGCAAACAATTTAAAAAGTGACTTATTTCCATATAAAAAATAGTTTTTTGCTTTTTTTTTTTTTTTTTTTTTAATTTTTTAGTTTTTTTGGGGAAAATTTGAAACACGTTTTGGTGTCAGTGTTTTATTTTAACACCGGGCTGTTTCTATTTAAACAGATCCAGACTAAAACAAAGGACAAAATCCGGATATTTTAGTCATACTACTGCCCGTGGAACCCTTACTGTAACACGCCATTGGATGGAGATTCTTATCATTGAGTACTGCTGTATTCTTTCCTTTCTGTATTTTTTTCAGTTGCAAAAAAGTAACTTAAGATAATTCTAAACAGACTTATCCTTCACTCAAAAGCTATTCCTGCTGAATTTCAAATATTTACTCTCTTGGTGAATCATTGAATAACACCAGAATTTTAATTAACATGACCAGTGACCTTCTTGATGGGGTCATCTGATAATCACCAATACAATCCATGGGCCGACCATTTCTTTCTCAGTCTTGTCTGCAAGGTCACGAGTCTTTATTTTGTTTATCTCTTTGAGCTTCTTTGGAAGCTAGGGGAACTCTAGTTTACAAAAAAATCTGTCGATCTTAAACTCGAACTGGAACTCGAAATATTGGTGACCAAATTTTGAATTTTACACCACTTTGACAATATTTGGAGAAATTCTGTCTAGGCAAAAACCCGGGTCATTCGGTGAGCTGATATTTCTAAAAATGTCTTCAAAATTCTTTTAAAAGGGGGGGGGGAGAGAGCGCGAATTTGGTGAGGAGAGCGAATTGAAAGAAGGGTTCATTAAATGTGGCCAATCATACCCGTTACCCATTTTCAGCGGGTTCCGCCGGCCTCATATCGACTTATAGGGAGCCGTCATTACTTAGGGGAATTAGTAAAGTTTGTTGCCAAACTTTTCGCTAATTTAAAATTTCGCATTTCCGCTGATTTTGTAAAAAATCACGTTTTCTTCTCCTTGGTTAAAATTTAAATTGATATTCCTCCTCTCATTTACAAAATGTTTTCGTGTTCACTCAAATCCTCCACCCTCCCCCCCCCCAACCGTATTGCCATATTGGTATCCTTACACTAATGAGGCCTATGAGATCACGGATGACTGCGCTTTGGCTCAGTCTGCAAAGCAAATTTTGTGAATAGTGGAGGAGCATCGTAATGCGTCAAAATAAGGAATAGTTTGTACCATCTGCAGTGTATATAGTTAGGCCTATCATGTTATGCGACAAAATAGGTCATAGGGCAACATAATCCAATTGGCGTTGACCTTCTAAATACTTTTTGGGAGGCCTCTTACCTCAGGCAATACTTTGCAGTATTTCAAATATAATCAGATTAACTTTTATTTAATGTTTTACCCCCTGTACCCATTGACTTTATACCATTTTAGTCATTTTTAACCCAACACCAATGGTCGTAGGTGGTACAAACTATACATTTTTGGAGTCCTTACTCTCTAAATGTAAACGAGTGAAAATTTCAAATTGTTTTCAAACTCGTGGAAGTGATTTCAGTAAGGGTCCTTTTCATTATGTCATTTTTTTCATTCCATTATGTCCCTTTAAGTTTACACAGGGGTCAAACTTTTAAAATGCCCCAATCATGTTGCAATGAATGCCATATTGTCCATCTAATAAATTTCCACTCAAAAAGTGTAAAAATCACTCAAAAAAGAGTGGATTTCCACACGTTTGAGGAGTTAAACGAGGGACAACACTTTTGAGTAGTGAAACGAAGGACAACACGAAAATGAGTGGAAATCCACTCTTTTTGAAGTGATGCTCACTCTTTTTGAGTGGGAATTACCTCTTTTTAAGTACAAACCACTCATTTTGGAGTGGTTTAGAAGAGTTTCACTCTTTTTGGGAGTGAAATTTTCACTCGTTTACATTTAGAGAGTATGATTAGATTGACAATATGGCATTCGTTGCAACATGATTGGGGCATTTTAAAAGTTTGACCCCTGTGTAAACTTAAAGGGACATAATGGAATGAAAAAAATTGACATAATGAAAAGGACCCTGAAACCGACTGAAATCACTTCCACGAGTTTGAAAACAATTTGGATGTTTACATTCTGTAAAAACAGGAAGAGTTCCAGGGGGAGGTGGCAGTTTGTGGCAATTTCTGGAACAGAAAATCAAGGTGTTCACATCCCTGGCAGAATTTACAGTGTATCTAGCATGTTTTGCGACACAATTCAAAATCATTCAGACCGGGATTCAGGCATTGTATACTTCAGGCTTGTACTATATTGATCTGGCAAGTGAAAGATGGATTAGCCGGGATTAGCACATATACAATAGCAATGGTCTGTGAGCTGATGACAACATGCTTTTCAAGTCTGGTAAATGCTGGCAGTAATGTCAGCATCCTTGTTCCAGAAATTGCCACAAATTACTATCACCCCCTCCGTGTGATAGTTTTTAAACCACTCGCCGCGCCGATTTAGTTATAGGGTACCTCAGTGTTTCAAAAACTCACAGTGGTGACGATGAAATCTGAAATTAACATTATTTTTAAGATAGAGAATTTATGTATGAGTGATATAAAGCAAATATTAACTGCCTTAAATTCGTGTGACGGTAGAAATGTCATAACTAAGTGAAAGATGGACCCCACATTATAGGCCTATATCTTTCACTTCGTGATGTTAATTCAATCATCACACTAAAGTCAGCTAATATTTGTATACAATTACCAATGCAACTGAGCAAAAATCTCAATTTTTTTTTGAAAATTGGGGCCGCTCTTCAAAAAAGATTATATTATTGCTTTAATTGAATACAAGCTAATAAGCTATTTACAAAGGCACATGCCCCACATTTAAACACGACGCGACGTATCATAGACAGTCAGCACTTTATTTCGGTTTGCCCATCGCTATCAACCAATTATAGCTATGACGAAACTAATCTCTAACACCAACTTATATATTAAGCTATATTACACAGCTTTGTTTCACGAAAAGTGAGTCACAGTGTGTATGGAGGGCTGGGGAGTGAGGGGGCGTGCAGTCCCCGCTATGAAAATTTAGAGATGCCCGCAGGGATGGATTGGGGGGGGGGGGGGGGGGGTTTTTTTTTTTTTTTTTTTTTTTTTTTTTTTTTTTTTTTTTTTTGGGGGGGGCGCACCCGGTTCTTAGTGAAAAGGGGGCACGGGTATGTCCGGTCCGGCCGAGAAGGGTTGCATTTTCAGCGATTTTGGCATATTGATGGGTGCCTTTTTCTTGAAAATTGGTATATGAAAGGGTTGCATTTTTGTTGCAAGTTATTTTCCAATGGTCATTCAGGTATGAAGAATGCATGCAAACCACGAATGTGAAAAATAGTGCTGCCAGAATGGTTCAAAATACATTTCAAAATGACAGTTTTCTCTAAGCTTCTGGGGCTTCGCCCAAACCCGGGGAGGGTTCTTGGATTTTGTTCAGGTACCCATGCTCGTTCCAAAAAAGAGGGACTAGCTGCAAATGCGGGACTACCGCTAGGGGTATCAAATTCACAATATATAAATCAAGTTTTAGTCCCGCAAGGGGTATCAAATTCAGTTGTGATTGTGACTGGTTCAATGATAGGGGCCTACAAATAGGAAAAATTAACCTAAACATCAGCAAAATAACCCTGAGTGTGTAATTGGCCCGATTTTAACCCGTTTCCATGGCAACCAATATAGGTGTGTCCATCTCATCTACACAATTTGAAACTCTCATCGAGCTTTTCAGTATACATTATTATCATAACTTTATGTTGCAAGAAACAAAGATTGCTATTTTTGTCTCCAAAGTGGCTGCCATTGAAAAAACACGTTCGGCATTAGCCGTGAGGTGTCGGGTAATCTCGAACGACGCCATTTTTTCTATTGATCATAACTGCTTTTCTAACAGGTTTGAGTTAAGAAAAACATGTGTATAGTTAGAGTTTTGCTTACACTTTTTATTGATATGGTTATCTTTACCAAACCATGTTTTACCATGGACTTATTGGCTTCAATCGAATGGTGTTCGGCATTACCCGACTTACCCCTACAAAGCCAAAAAAAAACATAAAAATAATTCTTAAAACACTAAAAACAATTGCACACAAAAGACTAATATTGCAAGTTAACATACAGAGCTAGATTGCTATAAAAATACATTAAATTTATGGAAATGAACTCAATATCGGAACACCATGATAATCACTCCTACCCCATAGATACAAATGCACACCGTTCATGCACACATCCACACATACATAACTGCATGTACACACATCACCGCATCACTCCCTACTGACACGCCACCACACATGCACACCCGCACGCAAAACCCATCACTCAAAAGACACATTTCCACACACCCCACTCACACCTATCCATCCACCCACAAACACCCACACTAACCCATTCACCAACAAAACCACACGTCCATAGACCCACTCCACTCACCTCCACTCAACAACCCACCCACATAACCCACACATCCACATACCAACACACCCACACCCCCACACACACATCCACTCACACACACACCAGTAAACCCTCACACACAAACATAACACAAAAATCAATTAATCACCTTCTTACATTACAAATCTTATTGCACTGAATTATAACAAAAATGTAAAAAACATTAAAACTTGTTATTTAACAGATCAATTAAAATATGGTATTGGACTCTTTCTGAATCGCGCGGTCCTACAAGGCAGAAGGGAGATGGAATTAGAATTGCGTAATTCTCTGCCATGTACAGATCGTCTCGTAGGTGGAATGAGGGCACTAGTACGAGTACAATTGGTCCCGTTAGGGTTATATTTTCACTGAAAACTGTCATAATTTCACCAAAAACTGGTCCCGCGATCCCGTTAGGGGTATATTTTAACTGAAAATTGGTCCCGTTATGGGTCACTTTCAGAAACCCTGGAACGAGCATGGGTACCCAACAAACCCCTGAGAACCCTCCCCGGGTGCCCCAAAAACCGCCACCAAAGCAGGTTTAAAGGATGGGTAGCAAATCTGTCATTCTTGGTATATTTTCGAGGTAGTGGTTCAAACACCCGGCCGCACATCCCTACCCAAACCAAAAGTGAGACCCCGGTGGCGCGCCGGATGCCTTATCGAACCGACGCCGCGCTGTGGTAAATTGGTACCACCCTTCAGAATTTCGATCCGAGTGAGAAAAAATTTGGCGCCCCTCTATCACCATAGAGGACTGCCAAATCGTGTACCACACATTTTTCAATGTTTTTTTTTTTTTTTTTTTTATTTTTATATTTTTGTTACTGGCATGGATATGTGAACATAACCTGCAAGTGGTTGCCTTGAAATCCGTGTATTAAAGACAAGGCAGTACTTTTACTCTGATTCTGTAATTTCTATACGTGCGTATCAAAATTCCAAGTTGAGATCAAAAAAGCCTTTCACGGTGAATATCACAGATTTTCAGCGTGATATTGTGCACCATGATCAATATAGCTTGACCTCAAACACAAACATTATTGATCTTTGTTTATTCTGTACTGGTTCAAACCACAATCAGCTGTTTAATGCAGATTTTGAGACGCCGTCGCTTTATGTCTATTTGCGGGAGACGGTATAAAAAATTTCCTCAAATTCTTCATTTTTTTGCAATATTTGGCGGTTTATTTCTACATTAAAGCAGTTATATGGAATTGTACACACCTATCCCTGATTTATAAGTTAAAACATGCATTTCCACATTTTTTCAATTCTCTCGCATTATCGCTGCTAATCCCTTTAAAGAGACATGAGGAGATTTCCAGAAAGAAGCGCCCCCAATTTTTGTCGAACCCCGGTTTTTTACATTTTTGCATTTGTAATGCTTACCAATATATTAGATCACACCTGAAGTGAATAAGCCAAATACCCCGTCTTTATGTAATAAGATGATGATTTAGTAGTTTCTGTCGTGCACGACAGAAAGTCAAAGCATGGTTTTCTATGGGGAACGATTACGATAGCAGGCAAGTTCAAAACAAGGTTTGCGGTTTTCTTTTGCACCTGTTTGTCCAATAAACCATCGAAAGGTTCTCGGTAGGTGGTCTACAACCGATCCAGTGAAATTTGAGAGAAATTCGTATTAGTCAGGCAGCAGATGTAACTATATTATCACTACTGCGATAATTTTGCCAACTTTGATTTTTCACTTCCATGTGTTCAAGGACATCACAAGGAATCGCTTTCAACTTGTCGCCGAATTTCCAGTGTCGTATTTCGTCACTTGGGGCGCTTTTTCAAAATGGCCGCCAAAATCATAGAAAATCGAATAAAAGCGGAATGTTTACCACAAATACCATCTAATAGGGTCAAGTTTCTGGATAATTTTGGTCAAGTGACCGCTAGAAATGTTTTAAAACCAAAACAGTGTTGTTCAGGAATGATAGAGGGTTTTTTCAAAATGGCCGCCAAAATCATAGAAAATTCTTTAAAAGCATACTGTTTACCAAAATGCCATCTAATAGGGTCGGGTTTCTGGATAATTTTGGCCAAGTGAACTCTAGAAATGTTTGAAAAAAACAGTGTTGTTCAGGAATGATTGATGGTGGTTTTGTTTCCAAAATGGCCACCGAATCATAGGAAATTAATTAAAAGCATAATGTTTGCGACAAACATTTTCTACTAACTTTTCTCGATGATATTAGGCAAGTGATCTCTAGAAATGTTTTCATATAAAACGGTGTCATTCACGAATAATTGAGGGCACGTTTTCTAAAATGACTGCCAAATTCACCAAAAAAATTACCAAAACACTACCCAATAGGATAATTTTCAAGATTATTTAAGAACGTTATTCTTTAAAGATGTTTACGTATCACAAATCACAAATTATTTGTAGAGGGTGTTTTCTTGTAAAATGGATGTCAACCCTTAAATTTCATATACTAACACACACTAGCACAGAGAGGCTAAAGCACACGCTCTAAAGGCTGCTGCAAAGTCTCTTTTATGTATCCCTCTCAGGCAATGATGAATGGTATCTTCAATAGCGCTTCGGCTAGCATATCGAAGACCTGCAAGGTCAGCTTTCAGCCTTGGAAACAGCTAGAAATCACATGGTGTCGTGGTGGACTGTAAAGGGGACAAGGCAAGATATGACTGTCATTTGCTTCAACAAAGTCTTTTCCAAGAGTAGACCTATGTGTTGAAGCATTGCCATGATGCAGAAAAAATCTGCTGTATTCATATCTTTGGACGCTTCTATTCGAGGACCTGTTGCAAAACCCTTAAATAGTACTAATAAACATTGTGGAGTTTAATTTTTGCAACAATACCATATCCATCAAAAATATTGTATACAAAAACTTGTTATTGGTGCTGCATTGAGCAGTGATCCTAGGCGTAAATCCTGGGGGATGGGGGGGGGGTCTATCCCCCAATATTTTGATAAGGGGGATGGTCAATGACGATCATCCTCCCCCGCCCCCCCCCCCCATTGATGCCCTTCTGTTTTTTTGAGACCAGAAATAACCCTCAATATTACCATAATAAGTTAAAAATTGTAAATTTTCCGCTCGCATTTTGTCTAATTTACAATTGCCTTTAAACGATTTTGCTTCTAAATGGCAAATTGTTAGCGCACTTTGCGTGCACATGTGCTATTAATGAAGCTTTTCAGCAAACCCTGTTTCATTCATAAATGTTCATACACCCCTCATCCCTCCAACTTTCAAAAAGAAATGTACAGCTTCTCTTTTACGTGGAGATCGTAAACGTGTAACCAGGTTTTTTCATAAAAAATCGTCAAATCGGGCCACTTCCTTACTTTCTCTCTCCTCCTTTTTCTCTGGGGTTATTTTAAGAATATAGGACTCTTGGCGTAATGCTTTCTTAACAAAGCGTTATCTGTTGAGGATCTTATTTTTCTGCTGATTGATTCGATGTGCCAACAAGTGCATCTATATGGGGGTCCACCATTCGGTAAGACTCGTTGGTGGCTATTTTTCCATGAAAGCAGGAGATCCCTGGTTGAAAAAATTTTGGAAATGAGAGTGAAGTTTTGTCTAACATCAACTTCTGGATCCACCTTGATTTCTAAGGAGGGTGGCTGTGTCCATGAGATCTAATCTATCCAAGATCTGGGCTTACAGAGATTACTTATAAACTTCCAAAACTCGTCTAGTCCAAGCTCTGGCATTTCAATGGCCACATACGCAAGTGAGCCCAGACCTTACCCAAGCAACCGTAACAGATTGCAACCTTTGGGATGTGGTGTTGGAGCCATAATACTTTTCGCATCCATCTGGATCAAGAGGGACAAGCTCCGACGGTTCTTCAGGAGATTGTGGTGAAAAACGGGCTTTGTTACAGAAGATCTGCATCAGATCTAAGATAGTTTGGTCATTCATGTATCATGGCGTGTGGAACACTGGGGATGTGATTATGCAAGAATGGTTAAGGCAAAAGAAGATGCATCCCAAGAGCTCGGTGGTTCGACCAACTTAAGGCGGTTACAGGACACACTGTGCTATTCTACTATTGCTGAAGATCGTCATTTCTGGCATCGCATCTCTGAAGTCACGATCTGTCAGTCATGACGGGAGCGAACCAACCAACCAAACCAACCCCTACTACTCTTCCATCTTCTTGCAAACTAGATTTTTACAATAAATACCTACAATAGCCTTCCATATCTTGGGTCTTCTTTGACGACCCGCGCCTATCTCATATCAGAGCTGTCCTTTTTTGATTTTTTTTCCAATTTCAACAGTCCTGTATGAAGGCCTTCTTCCCCATAAACTAACCTGCAAATCGGGATGCATTTTTGTCACATGCCGAGTTTGACACAAATTTTTTGTATGCCCTGATTATTCTTTAAATTTAACCACCATGACTTGGTTAGAATTGGACAGCGCCCTGACCTAGAAGTATTTATGCTAATGAGTTTACATAAAGCGCTTTATTTATCTGATTGCCTTTTGGGAAAGACAGTCTAATACCTGCAGATCACAAAATCAAAGCTCATTTTGCGAAAGACCTTTCACGTTCGAGATTCAAAGAGCTCATGGACTTGCATCCCCCCCCATAAGATTCCAGCCTAATCGAAGCCAAGAAAGCGCCCTAGAGTTTGATAGAACATATGTCAGCCCATAATTGGCAAGTTGCCTCTTGGCTTTTTGTGAGGTAGTAAATAAATCTAACCCTTTCTTTATAACCATTCTCTAACATAATTATCATCCGCACCCGTTCCATACTTTGCGAGAGTTCTACGGTACCAGTTTTTTCCTCATTAACAATGGCATATGAACGGGATCTAATTATGGAAACACTTCTACAAACGAGGCCGGGGACTTATGGTGCATAGAGTCATATCAATTGCGCGAATGTTTCATTGCTATCCCATAGAGAACCAAATTATCACCAAACATGTTCACGTCTGAGTTTGCAGACCATAATGCATCAATTTTGTCTTGATTACAATCAATACCTGACATTAAGTGAAACTAAAATTCCCTAATATGATGCCTTATCAAATTTACATTGTTTCAACAAATTATCTACAAGACGGCCCTTCTGTACGAAATATTTACCTACCCCAAAGCTACAAGGTATACTTTACCTCTCAAATTGTTCCAATCATGTAAGTGTGTGTATTGTGCTGTCTCCAGGGATGCGTGCAGTATTAGTGGGAGTTCTTTAGAAAACTTGACCCAACTCCCTTAAATGGCCTTTTTTTTTGACTTTTGACAATCTTATCAGCAAAGGTTTCACTTTTCTTGTCAAAGGTTATTTAAATTGTTGGCTATTTGTTATCGACAAATAAACAGCAAAACGTGGACCTCTGTCATTTTGTGGAATTTGTGATGTGTAACTTATTTATCTTAGTGTGCCATAAAGAAAGATCCCATTAATCATTTCCAACAATGTGTACGCATTAACCAAATTTGTGCTCCACTCCACAAATCTTGGGGAGATGTTAAATCTATTTATTGTAACAGTATTGTTCTGATATAAAAACACTTGAAATTCACTAGAGTAAAATCTCGAAAACAAGTCCCCATAATGATGTTCTTTTAATATTTTTTTCGTATTTCTAATTATTTTGTTACCATCTTGGGACAAAGTCGCCCTCTAGTAATGGTAACGAATGCACTTTTGGTCTAACTATTTATCGGAATCAATATGCTAAAAATTCACGAAAACTCCACTCTTGTTAATTGATTTTTGATCATACGTGTTTTTAGGACGTTTTTATTAATTTTTCCTGATTTGGCGGCCATTTTGAAAAAAAAAACCAGCATCAATTATTTCTGAACAACACTGTTTTTATTTGAAAACATTTCTAGAGATCACCTGGCCAAAATTATCCAGAAACCTGACCCTATTAAATGATATTTTGGGAAACAATTATGCTTTTAATGAATTCTCTATGATTTTGGCGGCCATTTTGAAAACAACGCCCTCTATCATTCCTGAACAACACTGTTTTGGTTTTAAAACTTTTCTAACTGTCACTTGGCCAAAATAATGCAGAACCCTAACCCTATTAGATGGTATTTGTGGTAAACAATACGCTTTTATTCGATTTTCGATGATTTTGGCGGCCATTTTGAAAAGCGCACAGGTGACGAAATACGCCACTGAAAATTCGGCGACAAGTTGAAAGCGATTCCTTGTGATGTCCTTGAACACTTGAAAGTGAAAAATCAAAGTTGGCAAAATTATCGCAGTAGCTGACAACTGCTGCCTGACTATACACGAATCCGATTTCGCACATTCCAACACCTCACTGGCAGCCATAGCGGGGGTGCATCCTGCTTGAATTCACCCAAATGTGCAGATTAAGTGTAGCTTTTGAATTATACTTAATCAAGCGTGGTACAGACGTACAAAAGATTTGGGTAGGTTTTGGGTTGGAGGCCCCCCAGTAATGGCGGATCAATTCTGACCATCACTTGGCTGGTCGGATTCGTCTATATCCTAAAAAAATCTCCTCCTGTCACTTTAAAACGAGTTTGGGGTTTATTCCGTATTGAAATCGTGATTGCGATTTGGCACTCCACAACTCTCCTATTGAGAAATCCTCGATCCGCCCGTGTCCCGTAACTTTTGTCGAGTACCAAATTATAGAGTCTTCCTCTAATCCAAAAGTAGGCCCCTATTAAAACTAATATGTTCTTGGTTTTTCGAATTTTTGGGCATAGCGCGTTGAAAAACTATAGGTTTTTCGATGAAAAACCAACTTTATCAAAGTGTAATGTCAAATAATTAATAGTAGAGTAGATATGTGCAATATTTAGGGGAAATTGTGCACTTGGTGATAAAAGCATGAAATTTGCCACATATCTAGGGCATGTCATATGAAAGGTTTCTAGCTATAGGGGCATCGCAGATTTGTCCTCTGATGAAAATGGTGGACATTTTTCAAAATGGCTGCCATTACTTGCTATTTATCCTCTCGATTCGAGATTCAGTTGATAAATACTGTGCTTTAGGCATTCAAGCATGACATTTGATGCACACTGGATGTTTTAGAAAGACTTTCTACTAAATGGCCATTACAGGCTATCCCAAGGTAGTAATGACGACCATTTTCCAAAATGGCCGCCATTAACAGCTATTTTACATATTTGCATTAAATAAATTTGTATAAAGTCTTTTTTCATACAATCAATAAAGTGAACCATGAGTGTTTATGTGAGCATTTCAAAATTGTTGCATGATAACAGTGGTGACCATTCTCAAAATGGCCACCATTAATCACTCTTTTATAGTCTGATGTAAACTGTACCTTTGGTTATAGAGTCACAAAGTCTTAGTGTGTCTTAAGAATGGGTTCAGAGACACCATTAGGTTATTCTGATATAAAAGTGGGTTTCACTTAAAACGTAGCTACCACTGATGTATGCATTGGTTTACAGTGTAAAGATAATGTTCATCATCCTTACTTCTTATGTTGATTGGAGAGGCATTTTTACCCACAATAAAACTCAACAAAGTAAACCATACCAAGTGGCTGCCCAGATTTCTTTAAAATGCATGTCTTTTTCCAAACTGAATGTGATCCATCTTGATCCAACTTGAGGGCAAACATTCTGGCTACAATCAGTCTTAAGCTGCATGTCAAAATATGGCACCGGGAAGAGTTTTACTAGTCCATTGCTGTGCAAACCAAAAAATAAATAAATAAATAAGCGCTTTGTGGTCTTGATGTATAATTGCACCAGCACCCAAGGGTGCGTCATCAGGCTCGGAAGGAACTCTTTACCCAGAAAGGTAGAGCAATAGATGTTCTTCCTCCAATAAAGGCAATACTCACATGACACTCACATATCAAAAGAGCCACAGATCAATCTGATTACTGTTAGGCTCAAATAATGACTGAATCGCCTGAGCTTCCATGTCCAAGTGAATGGGCGTGGACTATATTGAAATCAAAAGAGTATTGGGAAATCATGGGACAACCCTTCCAGCTGTTAGGAAAGTATGCCAAGGATGTCAAAGTTGTGTTGCAAAAGGTTGCAGATGCGCAGGGTAACAGCTCTTCAGAGCAGGATATTGCAGACCTTCAGGTGCTGCACTGTTAAAAATAATCCTGTCAAAAACAGGCATTTGACTGGCAGTGGGGACTCACTACCTGCAGAACGTAAAATAACTGGAGCCGTAAAAATAAGAAACCATTGCAGGGAAACGTAAAATGACGGCGTAAAAATAGCAGCTTCAACGTTATGTTGGTCTTTGACTTGTTTAAACAATCATTAAGATTAAAACGTTAGTACATTCCTTGACCAAATTTTCACGCTGTAGCTATGGCACCATACCAACGTGGTATTTACGTTACCACGTGGTTGTAAACAAAAAGTTATATTTCAGGCCAACGATTTGAGGAAAAAAAAAAGACAAAACAAAGGGAAAAGTGACGAAATGAAGATTTAAACCAGTTTATACACTTTGTTTTATATGGCTAAGTACACATTCGAATGTCACCAAATAATTAATCATAAGATGAATAAACTGAATACATGTACCTTACATAGATTCGAAACCAGGGCCTTAAGATTACCAAGTCCTAAATCATCCATTACACTACATGATTTTACTGAGACAGATGCTAAAATTAAATATATACCATATGGTGTACTACTTTTTTCAAATAACTAAGATATAGTACACAAGGAGGAAAATAGTTTTTTAAATTTTTTAACAAATGATAGGGCAAAATAAGATTTTGTATTTTTTAATGACGTTATTACGACGTTATTTAACAATATTTTAGAGGTAAAACCGATTTTCATAGTTCGTATTCTTACTCTCAAATCACTCTAAATTCGAGTAATTTAATTAACTCTAATCGAGTGGCTTTTAGCTCTAAAACGCGCGAAAATGACAACAGAAAATTACAGACAAAGTGTGGATAAGCATTAAATGTTATTTACTGCATTATCACTCGTTACATACGGTCGTCTGCGCCAGGCTAGGCTTAACATGTACGAAACGCACAATCATGCATTCCTGCAAATCCTTACTCTATCCATCCCAAGAAGGAGAAAGACCAAGGTTGAGTGAGTTTTCAAATGCTGCTGCTGTTTTGGTCCTTAAAATTCGTTGTCAAAACATATCTACCAACTGCACTGGATTCCAATTAAACCGAGAGCTGCATTTAAAGATTTTGCTTCTCAACTATAAGGCCATGTATGACATGTCACCTTCCTATTCCTTTGAGCCCATCCACATGTATATTTAACACCGAGTATCTTGAGATTCATCATTCTAGTTGCCAGCTGAGTACCAACTCATCAACAGAGTTCTATGGTTATAGAATCTTATGCAGAGGGGCAATTTTATTGGTGGAAACAAACTCCATATAAGGCGTACACTATTGATTAGCTCAATCAATAATTCAAGTCACAGCTCAAGGCCATTCCTTTTTACACAGATTTTGGCACCTGATACGTATTCCATTAATATCTTTCCGATGGCAGTTCATCATTAATAATGATATTGATGAACTTTTTTCTTTGTTTTCTTGTTCTTTTTTTTTTCCTCTTTCCCCGGCAGCAATATGGTTACTGCCGGTTTTATTAAAAATTAAAGCAATACATCTTACATCATACACTTTACAACAATAAACCAATGGTTGCTTTAGATTTTATATCAAAAAGGACACGGCTGTCTAGGTATAGTTGTTTTCACCATCGTGATGTATTGCACATTAGTATCCATTGGTACTGGTTCACGATTGGCTATGAACCACCATGTTCCGAATGATGATGTGCCATAGGATTTGTGTTGTGATCAATGTGATCAGTGGCCGAACCAATTTTAGCGTGCGGCGTGAACCAGTTGACTTGGGCAACGGTCTTATTCTAACGTGCTTTACATCAGCGAATTAGCTAGGGTTGAGGCCTCTGAATCCAGAAAAGATCAGGATTTCACCAATGTCGCTGTGGGGTACTACCACAATCCTCACAGCATAGGATTCGGGTGTATCCCCATTATGTTCTTAATATGGGAAATAACTGTGTTCTTTGAAGAGGAGACCAATACAGATCACAGTAGATATAAACGTAGTCGAAACACGCGAGTCTTTCACACGGTGTCTGTCAGAGGTTGAAGTATCAGAGGTTGGAGTATTAGGTCAACTCCTTGGCTATCTTGTATGGTCGGATACCCAATAGCCGAAACAATGGGGCGCAGGGGGGACACCCACTTTGTGTATATCTTACGGTAGTCCATGGAACATAGGACTTATCTATTCTATTCCCTTGTGGATCATGTACAAAGTGTAGATTGTGAAACCGGCAGATCATTGAAAAAGAGAACCGGACGAAACACTCAGAAAGCGACTCAGAACAGGTGCAACACACAAAAATCGGCTAACGCCGAGCATGTGTGGAACGACCATGTATCCAACATTAACATTGACGGTTGGATGGGTCAAAACTAACAATTTTGGGGGACGGAACACTAATGTTGAACTGAAAGGACTCATGGAAGCTTTGTACCTCAAGTCCTATACCCCTTAAGAACTTCAATAGGGACAAAGGAGCTGAAATTCACCTATGGGGTAGACCTACTCAAAGGATGCCTCAACTCGACCAATAACCGGAACTTAATTACTGGGGTCTCATTCTATTTTGGTTCCGTCATTCCCCTTTTGTTCCTGGTGTATTAGGTGCAACATCATGACTGTTTGTGTGTTTGCCAATAGAAAAATAGAATATACATTCGCTAGATTGTCCACACAGCCTTCCAATTCGATGCCTCTAGGAAAGATGTATTTTTCTACTCATGTTTACCAACCTCGAGTACCAAGTAGGTTTAAAATCACTGGTAAACTTAAAGAGAGTAATTGCAATGGGCTGCCAGTGTTTCATGTGTGACACTCGGCCCTTTCACATGTTGACCTGACGTGTACAATCATGTATGCTCGTAAATCATTAGAATCATACCTCTACTCCCCCCCTTTTTTTTTGGAAAATTTTCACAAATCTTTTGTATATGAAACAAAAACTAACAAAAGCCATTCTTAATATGAGTTATTCATCAAAGATAAATGGGGAGATGGGACCATTTTTAAATGTCTACCGTTTGTATTGATTGCCTTTATACGGTTTTATTTGGCACTGTTATGTCCACAAAAATATCTGCCAGTAGTAACATCAAACAAATTAGTATTGCTTGCGCATTTAACAGGTTTTTATTTTGGCATTGCTGATTGACCAAATATGCCTTTGGTAGAAACCAATAGGCATATTCAGTCGATGGAAATTGGTAAAAAAAGGGAATTGGCAGCCATTTTGGTAAAACGGACCAACCATTTGGAAGACTGGCCACAATTTTCCGGTTGCAGAAACAACCCATTAATAAATTTCCTATTTAGGGGTTACTGTGGGCTACAAATCATGTGTATAGTACCCAAACAAATAAACACTTCAGCAGAGCAGGTTCCATGAAAGAAGCTAAAATACCAGATATATCAGCCATTTTGGAAAATGGCCGCCTTTTGTAACACAAAAAATTGTGGAGTGCCCCTATAAGCCAAAAATCCTCTTCTTAGAAACATGCCCAAACTGTGTGCCAACTTTCATCTTTATCACCCAAGTGCACAATTCATGCCCATATCTACTCTACTATAAAAAACAACCACAAGTTTTTTTCAAAATAAACCCTTTTTTTTTTTAATAAGTGGACTTTTTTTGTAGAGAAAAAACTTTGATTTACTTCAAAAACTTGGATTTTCAGTCGACAAACCTAATTTTCAGCAACAAAAAACTTGGGTTTTCGAGTTTGGAATTAGCCCTGCCCATCACACTGTAAATGGCCATAGTGCAGTAATAGTTGGCGATTTTGAACTGGGCATATTCAGACCCCAGCAGCATTACATTCTTTGTGGAGCAAGCGAAAAACTTTGAAAAACTAAGATCTGTTTACAGATCTGAAACACAGGCGAGAGTAACTCAGACCGGAACTTAGTGAAGTAGCATTTTAGTGAAACAGGGCTTGGACTTCCTGTGACCCCAAATGACCTTTGATTAAAAATTCATTAAGTAACTTTGTCGGGGATGCCAAATACACCGCATACATGATTTCACGTGATCAAATTATGTAATCTGTAGACGGAGTAGTGATTTGAAGTGTAACGTATTTGAAGGATTTTAACCTTTAACCTCAACCATGGGTCAGGTGCGGGGTCATGATGAACTTTATTGACCTCTTTCAAGTATACAGGATGGATAAAACGATTTTCTATTTGACCTTGTTGTAATTTTACACACAGTAAAGGTCATTGCATTAGTGACCGCCAGATGACCTTGATCAAAATTCATTAAGTAACTTTGTGGGGGAAGCGCATCACATCATGAGTCCGTGATCAAATTATTGTAATCGTAAAAGGAGTAGTGATTTGAAGATAACGTAATTTGACTGTATTTTGAAACTGGAACCCTAACCATTGGGAGGTGAGGGGTCATGAATGACTTTTATTGAACATCTTATCAAGTACTACAGGATGGGATTAAAATATTTCTATGACGTGTTTGAATTTTTACACACAGTAAAGGGTCATTGCCTTGTGCCGCAGATGACCTTTGATGTAAAATTCATTAAGTAATTTTGTGAGGCTCGTTTGCTCTACTTCTTACTCCCATCCCATCCCGGTGTCAAGCTGCAATCAATACATGAGTCACGTGACAAATTATGTAATCTGTAAAGGAGTAGTGATGAAGTATAAAGTAATTTGATTATTTTGGGACCTTTGGCCCTAAACCATGGTCATGTGATGGGGTTCTGATTGACTTTTATTGACCTCTAATCAAGCTACTACAGGGTGGGATAAAAAGATTTCTATTTGACCTGTTTTAAATTTTACACAAAGTAAATATGTGTGACCTCTGTGGACCCCAGATGACCCCAATTTGACCCTCTTGACCATAACTTTTGTAAAGGGGCCTCAATTTAATTACTATGCATGACTCACACGATCCAGTTGCTTAATCTGTAGAGGATTGGTGATTTAAGTGCGAACGTAACTTGAAGTATTGTGACTTTGACCCCTTAAAACCAGGGTAAGTGAAGAAGTCATAATTGACTTTTATTGACCGCTATAAGATGGGCTAAACCGATTTCTATTTGACCTTATTTGAATTTTACACACAGTAATATGTTTGACCTATATGACCTCAGAGGACCCCATAGTGACCTCTTGACCACATAATTTTATTAAGGGGCTCAAAGAATTCATATGCATGACTCACATGATCAAGTGCTTAATCTGTAGGAGGAGTAGTGCTTTGAAGTGAACGTCGTTTGATGTATATTGACCTCTGACCTCTAAATCATGGGTCATATGACAACGTCATAATTGACTTTTTGTAGTGTTGATCAATTCCTACGAGATGACAGCATTAGTTTGAGATTTGATCTAATTCTAGATTTTTGCACCCTGGTTAACGTGTTGACCCCTGTGGCCCTATCGGACTTTGAAACCAATCGGGTCTATGGGAAAGTTTTGTGAATGTACTGTTCCTTGTGACCAGTTGTGGTTATTATGTGATGTTACATGTCTGAGATATTCAGCAGTTGACAGAAAGAAGAAGAAGAATAAGAAGAAGAAAGAACTAGATATGGAGACAGAATTGAACACAGTCGAGGTATGACTGTGACCCTAAATTAACCTTTGATCTCAAAAATATTTTAGACATTTAGAATGTCATAAGGATCATTCAAATGTCAGCCAATTGGAGATTTTGAAGTTGAAACTTTGACCTCTTAATGACCTTGACCTCGAAAATATTTTCCAGCATGTTTAGAAGATCATCAGGATCATTCCAGTCCAAGTGCAGCTTAATCGGAAGAAGTTTCAATTGACCTTTGCTAGTGCCTTGGACCTCGAAATATTTCCAACACGTTTAGAGTGTCATAAGGCATCATTTCAGTAAAATTTAACCTCAATTGCGACCATTTGAAAATTTGACCTTGACCTCTTAAGGACCTTTGACCTCGAAAATATTTTCAAATGTTTAGAATGTAATAAGGAATCAGTCAGTCAGTTTCAGCTTAATCGGGCGTTTGAAAATTTGAACTTGACCCTGTTGACCTTGACCTCGAAAATATTTTCAACATGTTTAGAATGTCATTAGGATCATTTCAGTGAAAGTTAAATCAATCGGGAGCATTTTGAAAATTTGACTTGACCCATGGATGACCTCTTGAACTATATGGAATTTATAACATGGCATCTGTGCAGGTAGCATCAATCTACCACCTTGCATATTGTAGATATGATTTTTTGAAGATATTTTAAACTCAGACCGGAAATGCCTCTTAATGAACATTGATCGTCATGCTGGGCATAACTTTTATGAAGGGTCCCGAGCTGCGTCATATCCATCGGTCAAGTTACCATGCAAACATAATTGTTGGAGGAAGTAGCATGATTTGGTGAAATCAACGTTTGGCTCATGTGCCCTTTACGTACCTTTGGACCACAAACCAGTAGTGGTCACTATGCGGGAGTCGGTCATTGTGTTTGTGTCCAAGTCATGTCAACATTGATGAAAGAATGTGGCAGAACGAGCAAATGAAGTTGACCGGAAGTTGACAGAAAGAAAGAAGAACCCTTACAGCAAACAAGCACAGTCGAGTCCCTCGACTGTGCAACTAGATCTGTCTACAGATCTGAACCCGTCGAGAGTCCTCAGACCGGAACTTGTGAAGAAGATTTTTAGTGACAAATCAGGTCTTGCGATTCTGTGACCCCAAATTGACCGTGATCAAACCATTTCAATTACGATAACTTTTGTGGGGATGTCCAGCTGCAACATACATGAGTCCCTTATACTGTGTAATCTGTAAACCCCCAGGAGTAGTGATTTCAAATTATAACGTAATTTGATTATTTTGACCTTGACCCCTAAACAAGCGGTCAAGTGATGGGGTCATGATTGACTTTTATTGACCTCTCAGTAAGTACTACAGGGTGGCGATAAAAAAGATTTTCTATTTGACCGTGTTTTAAATTTTACACACATTAAATATGTTTGATTCCCCCACCCCCCCCCCATCTCGGACCCCGATGACCCCATATTGACCTCTGACCCATAACTTTTGTAAAGGGCTCAAGCTTATTCATATTCATTGACCACACGACTTTCGGTTGCTACTATGTAGGAGTAGTGATTTGGAAGTATAACATAATTTGATGTATTTTGACCTTTGACCCCTAAACCATGGGTCATGTGATGGGATGATTGACTTTTATTGACCTAGCATCAAGTACTACAGGTGGGACTAAAAAGATTATTTTCCATTTGGTAAATCGGGACAACCATTTTTGTTCAAATGCCACACTTTCGTTTGCAGAAACAACCCATTATAAATTTCTATTTTTAGGGGTTACTGTGGGCTACAAAATGTTTAATAGTAACCCAAAACAAATAAAACGCACATTCAGACAGTCCATTACAAGATCTAAATACAGAAATAACCAGCCATTTTTTTGGGAAAATGGCTGCCATTTTTGTTACACAAAAAATCTGTGATGTGCCCCTATAGCCAAAAATTCCTTCTTAGAACATGCCCAAACTGTGTGCAAATTTCATGCTTTTTATCACCAAGTGCACAATTCAGGCACATATCTACTCTACGATAACAAAAAACACCAAGTTTTTTCAAAATCATCCAATTTTTTTGCACTTGGAAAAACTTTTGTTAGAGAAAATCTTTGATATCCACTTTCCAAATTTTGGATTTCAGGGTTCGACAAAAAACCTAATTTTTCAGCAACAAAAACTTGGGTTTTCGAGTTATTGGACATTATCCCTGTCCATATCCCCACTAGTAAAATGGCCATAGCTCATGGAATAGTTGGCAATTGTGAATGGGCATATCAGACCAGCCAGCATTACATTCCTTTGTGGAGCAAGCGACTTGAAAATCAACGTGTGGCTAAAGATGTGATGTCCGTTTTGGCTTTCGGGTTGTAACCCTAAAACTCCTATTGTTTTTGACTTATTAAGGCCCCATTGCCATTGAAAATGTAATTTTTATATACTTTTGTGTATACTTTGACCCGATCGACAACGCCACCCCCCCTTTAACCTTTCACCTCATCGAATCCCAAACTATATGCAAATTGCCATCCATAGTTTTGAACTGGAGTTGTAATCACACTTTATAGCATTGTATTAGATCACAACTTTGTACCCCTCCCTCTCTCTTCTCACGACAACCAAAACTACCTTCCCCTTCTATCTTCCACCATCCCTGTCTTTCGGTTCGCCCTCTCCTCTTTCCCTTTTCCTTCCCTCCCTCCCATCTCTCTCCCACTTTGTTGCTTTTCCTTGAGCCTTAGTTTCCTTGTCATCCAGCCTTTATTTCCTTGTCCTTGAGCCTTTATTTCCTTTTCCTCGGCCTTTATTTCCTTGTCCTCGAGCCTTTATTTCCTTGTCCTCGGCCTTTATTTCCTTGTCTCGAGCCTTTATTTCCTTGTCCTTGAGGCCTTTATTTCCTTGTCCTTGAGCCTTTATCTTTCCTTGTCCTTGAGCCTTTATTTCCTTGTCCTGAGCCTTATTTCCCTGTCCTTGAGCCTTTATTTCCCTGTCCCTGAAGCCTTTCATTTCTTGTCCTTGATCCTATTATTTCCTTGTTATTGAGCTTTATTCCATTGCCCTTGAGATCCTTTTTTCCTTGTCCCTTGAGCCTTTATTTCCCTGTCCTGAGCCTTTATTCCTTGTCCTTGAGCCTTTATTTCCCTGTCCTGAGCCCTTTAGTTTCCTTGTCCTTAGCCTTTATTTCCTTGTCCTGAGCCTTTATTTTCTTGTCGCTTGAATTGATTTCCTCTTGTTCTTGAGCCTTTTATTTCGTTGCCTTGAGCCTTTATGCCTTGCCCCGCCCGCCCGCGCCCGCCAGCCAGCCACTCAATCACCATTCGCTAGCATTTCTTTCCATTTCGTTAGTCCTTCATTTCCAAATCCTATTCTTCCAGTCCCCTTTATATCTCCTTTGTTTTGTTTTTTCTCTTATCTCCCCTTTCCTTTGGCCTCTTGCAGTTCATGCACAACATCCTTTCCCTGCTATATGCTCTGACCTCTACCCCCTGCTTGTCATTTTCATTTTTTTCTTTCCCCAACTTAGCACTGTTATCTTTCTGTCTTTATGTCTGTTCTCCTATCACACCCTTTTACGTTTCGTCTTGACACACATCGCCGCCCATTGTTGAATATTGGCAAACCTTGGCAAATCTTAACTGCGCTAGGGAGTTATTAACCACATCATTTATCGGCTGACGTACGGCGGTCCGGTAAGTTACGTATCTCCTGTTTCGAAATGGAAAGCGTAAATTGAAACCAGCGTTTGAAAATTCTCAAGACTGAATAATACCGAAGGCATTGTGGGAAAATGCAGCCCGTAGCGATGCCGTGTTCACTTTTCGTGTTCGCGAGCACCGAAGTACTGGACAAAAACGTTAATTTTCTCGCTAGGTTACATAGGTTCGAACCACTTACGATACATATTGAAAACCAAACATGGACCTCTGATGCAAAACATCTCCATAGAACCCCTTCGTATTCCGGAGAGTATTTGAGATTTTAGTTTCATTTGCATACATTCGCTTATGAACGGACTGATAACGTTAATCTCTGCACAGTACTAATTTAGATAATATCTTTCGCAGTCCTGTGACACAGCACGACACACTTTACTTGTACCCGAGCCGTACGCCAGTATCTACCGTAAGATAGCAGTTTTTTGTACATTGCGGTACACTGGAGATTGCGCAAATACTTGTCCCTTCGTTAACCGATTACTCCCAAAATTTCCCAACTAAATTGTCCTATTAGCCGACTAGTTTATAATATAGGTTTAATTGTTTGGAAAAAGATAAAAACATGAAAAACTGATACATATAATTTTCTACCTTGTTCAGCTGGCTCAATTCTCGATTGCTGCCGTCAAGTCCTGCCACATGCCAGGCTTACAAAACTAGTGAGCTAAGGTGGTCTTTTTTTTCAGGAACCCATTTCTAACATCATATCGACCACCTGATTCGTTGATTTCGCGATCTCAATGTACGGCGCGAAACCGTTTTTTTTTTCAATTCCTTGGTTCAGCAATCGCATGAGCCTTTAACGAACAAAGCGTTTTGGCTGCTGGGGAGTCCCTGAGCAGAATATAGCGCATGTCTAATAATAGCCGCCCAATTAGCGATGCGGATACAGAATTGGCGGTGCTGTGTCCCCACAGTAGAGATGAATGCGAGCGTAAATGGTGTGCTATCTACTCCACCACATTTCCCTCTCCCACTTCTCGATCTCCTGTATCCCTCTCCACAAGTTCATCTCATCCTTTTCTCGGCATTCCCTTCTCCTCCCCTTTCCTCTTAATTTTCGTCTCATTTTTTCTTTCTTTTTCTTGCTTAGTGCATATTCATTTGGTATTCTCATCTTTACCTGTATTGAGACATTCATCTAAACACACAACACACTCAGGATACGCTAATTTCACTCATAACATCACAATGCAACATCAGAATCAATTTTTGAGAAATAACTTTTTTCTTGATGATAGCTAGTGAATCATAAACAATAATAAATGTGCCCGATGGGAGGGGCGCCCCAGGGGGGGGGGCACTCCCATCTTTGAGGTGATGCATATGCAAGGCGGTTAAGACTCCCCTTTTTTTAAGCATAGCTGTCACCAAAGACCCCAATAGTTTGAAATGGTGACCCAAACCCCATGTTTTTTTGAAAAATTTAGAACCCCCTATTTGGTGAAATGTTTGCAATTTACAAATCTTTCCACCCGACAAAAACCTATTTTGGGGCATTTGGCCTTCTCGCACACACCAAAACCCTTATTTTTGTTAGTCCTCTGTCACTGAATGCCCTGGGTTTGGAGCGCAACACCTGCCTTCATATGTAATTGCCCCGCCGGATTTGCTTGGATCACGCAATTCACCCTTGAGAGGGTTAATATTCAGCACAAGACCACATCTTATTATCAGTGGATTAACTCATTTGAATGTTTCGTCCATAACAAGAATAATCAGTAGCGTAACCAGCTTTTTTTTTCAGGGGGGGGCAAGGGAGGAGCACATATATTTCAGAAAAAGGGGTGCAAGCATATATTAAAATGGTTAGTATAGTAGGGCCTATGTTGTTTTCACCTTAATTGGCAGTGGTGCAGAAAATCACTTATTTTTCAGGGGGCAAGATTTCTCCACAGTGGGGTAGGCTTTGCCCCCCGGTAACAAAAAACCCCCGCCCCCGTTACTAGCCCCACTGTAATAATAATAATGCGATTTTAGAACACACACAAATCCACCGCCGGGCGGGGCTTACTATTCCGCTGCCAATCAGGAAATCGTCACAAATATTTTGCTTCAATAGGTGGCTGCTTGGCTAGCCGCACAACTCTATATCCCCCGTAACAGCTAACCCCACAACTAGAATTTCGCAGTTCTCGGCTTTCGCGCTCACTATATTTCAAAGAAGATAAGCTGTGGGCCGCTCCATGAACCTTGGCACATGAACCCGTTGACTCATCAACATGAGGGATCCCATGGTGTACCCTGTGCACAGGTTTTGGTTCCAATTCACCGATTTCTATTTTATAACACTAGAATGGCGAACACCAGCTCAAAAGCCGTAACCATCTTTTGCCGCAGTGCGTACTTATTTTCCATAGCCTGGTGTACCAATTTTCCTGTCATTTCTATTCCCTGATTTCCATAATATGGTGTACCAATTTATTCATATATTCACGCATTTGCATTAGATACGATTACCGTTTCCAGACCAACAGTGTTAACGAGCTCATGCGCGTACGCTGTGTGCATTTCGAATGGATGACCGTAAGGAATAGTTATAATTTTCCAAACACGGTTACGGTGGCCGCCTATTCATCAACATGGGCGTACGGCCTCGCCTTTTCCGTATCTTGGTTCCAAGTGAACTTCAACTTTCAACTGAGGTCAATTTTACATTTTTAGCCTATTTTTTCATCTTGACCTCACCTGACCTTTTGACCTCGGCCCCATGACCTTTGACCTCATCAACATATAGGGATGCCATGGTGCACCTATACAGAAGTTTGGTTCCCATTGAACTTCAACTTTTCACTGAGGTCAATTTAAAAAACAAATTAACAATTTATGGACACCACACATCCCACCCACAACGGAATGCTAAGTGGGCCTGCCAGCTATAGCTTGGCGGCCCCAATATCACTTGGGTAACTAAGCAACTTGAGAACTAAGTATTTTGCCAATGACACAAACACGTTGACTACAATGGGGCTCAACTCCACGATTTAACGGTTTTCATTGATCATTAGTCCCTGCACTTTCCACTAACAACATGCTCTCAATGCCCGAAGACAAATGCCGATAAAGCAGACTAAATGCACTCCAAACAATATCAAGGACTATTGAAATCGATCCCCCTACTGGAAGTTACCCTTTTTATTGATTTTTTTGCTGTTTTTACTTATAACTCCCAAACTTTAGGCTGCCGAATTATATACAAACTATACCTTTTTGGAATCCTTATGGGTTAGACAAATAAAACCTGGTTTAGTTTTAACATGACTGGGTCAATTTAAAAAAAAATTTTACCCTTGTTAAAGCATTGCCTAGACCCCTTCAAGGCACAAATTGTTGTCTACTTAATTATCATCCAACCGGTTTGTACTCAACATGCATTAACAATGTCCTGCGAGCTCCCCGCGCTAACACTAGCCCCCACACATCCCATGGGACAATGAGGCAGTTGGCTTCTACTATCCAAACAAACCGATTTAAATAAAAATTTTGTAACTATCAAGGGCCGTAAATGCATGATGTATTTTGGGGTTGCGGGCACTTGAAAAAAGTGGGCACTTTTTTCAAACTCTTTTTGGACTTGTTTCGGTAAAAGTTGGACCTAACCCCCCTAAAATGGTCCAATTTTTTGGACTTTTGAACATTTCATCACCAAAAGTGGACTTTCTGGTCATTTTTTCTTAATTTTGGACCTTTTTATCAAAAAAATCAGCTGAACTGGGCCTTTGACCCTTTTTGTGGAATTTGGGGCACCTCCCTGCATCCGGCCCTGGTATCCATAATGTTTGGTGCTATGCTTCCACACGTGACGGGGAAAACAACTGGGGAGTCAACTGGGGTAAGACAAATGTGAGAATGCCCCCCCGTCCACCCCACTGATGCTGCCACTGTGTTCCCGTTGGACGTTTGGGCCTGAAACCCATACTGTACATCAACAAGGATAGTGCAGAATAATTGTTAAAACTTGATCGGTGTAGATATGGTTACAGTGCTTGGCTACTTAAACAGCCAAACTAGGTTATAGAGTTTCATGGGCAAGTAACAAAGATGAAGCAGAAGAAATCCAAGGAACATGTGGAAAGTGATTTTAGTGGCATTTCTGAATTAATGACACCACGACAAAACATTCCTAATTGTAAAATTCATGTATTATTTTGAACACCAGCATGCCACAATCATATAAATTAACTTCAATATGTTAACATTCTTCTTTATTTTTTACAAAAGCGTCATTCTACCTTTTTAAAGTTACATTTACAGAGCTGTTCCATACATTATATTCACCAGAGAGTGATTTGAACCAATCCCATAATTCATTGTAATGTACCTATCTTTACTGGGGGTACCTTTTTAAGACTATTTAATATCATGTGAAAAAAAATTCCTCTAAATCCAACATTTCCTGTTCCTATCATGGTTTTTGTGTTTTTGGACTAGGCTCTGTGGGGTCACAGCAACCTCAACAAGCAATTTGCAAATCCAAGGGCATTAGGGATTTGGTTCAAACATCCCTCTGAATATTAATGACATACCAGTTCTTGTGTTTGGGAATTTGGCTGTGGTGCATTTTTAGTAATAGTATCCATTAGTTTACTGTTCAAGCCTTGGCTCATGCCTGTTCCGATTATAATTGCCATAGGTTTTGTGTTTTGATCAATGTGATCAGTGGCTCCTACCAAGTTAGCATGATCCATTTGATAGCATCAACATGGTGCAATTTCAAAAATCATGGTTGCTCATTGTGGGATTTAATTACCACACATCCTCTGCATATTCACCAATTACATTGAACTAGAGTGACATTTTCAAATTAATTACGGATTTCCACCAACCCCATCCCACAGGGGTGGCATCCAGTTGGGACAACCAGAACCGGAAAAGCAGGGGGGAAGAAAGCAGAGTTAAAAATTAAGTGTTATCACAACACTTGAACTGCTACACTTAACTCTTTACACATGCCTTTCAGCCCAGGAAATTGGTATATACTGGGTCCAGTTTGATACAATAAGCCTACTATCAATAAAAGTTTCTGCATGAATAAACTTATTTAACTCTTCCTTTCGCCCTGCCTTTTCTGATTCTGGATTCGGGCATCCTTTAGATTCTATCCTTCATGGAGTTTACACTGTTTAATGAATAGTACTGCCATCACTACCAGGTGATGTTGAAGCAATGTACCATATTTCTCATATTAAAGTGGCATTTCATGATCCACACCTTGTTCCCTCATTACCTCAAGAAATCAAGATTTTTTTATATCATCTGACGGTTTGGCCCAAAGTAATATTATGTGTGCCTAATCTTACTTTCAAATTTGTTCTGCGCTAGAAGAAATTCTATATTTTTATTTCATATTTCTTGAATTTTCTGTGAGTTTGCAGGCTTGTAAAATGACTTGCCCCGTGACCTTTTATTTTTCCATTGTGTTTCCATGACAGAAGAAATTCTAATCACAAGGAAAAATATTACAAAGCAAATTTTCAACATAATTGCCCTTTGTCACATTTTCCAACAGATTTTTTTTAAAAATTGCAATCACATGTTAAGAATTGACATTTTAAGTGCTGTCCAATCATTTTGGGACCCGCCTGATTTAACCGATGTAATATCCAATTTTGATATCGGGGGGGAAGATGAAAGGCCGGCTGTATTTTTCTCATTGTCTCCTGAAATTTCAGCTTCACATCCATTTCTTTCCCAAGCTACTGACTGACAAAACTGGTCATATTAAAGGGTTTAACCATCAATTATTCACAGTAGTGAAATAGATATGGGACTATCGTCGTCTAGCATCAAAACCGCAAGTTTGTTTCCCCACTACTTGTTGGTCAGTGTATACAAGTTCCCAGGCTCCAATATCAAGTAGAGAACACAAGAGCCAAAAATAGAACACACTTTTTAAGTAATTCTACAAAATTAATTTAAACAAATTAAGGAAATTCACAATTAAACAAAATAACAAAGATGCACATGACTTTGGAACAATACTGTTTACTACTACACTGGAAAATACTCCAAAGTATTCCACCTTAAATAATAAATAAAGCACTTCTTTACGACAGACCCGCGTGAATATTTGGCGTGGGAATCGATTTACTTTCTGAAGAACAAAGTATGCTTTTTAATACTGTTAAACAAACAGCATTTACAAACAATGAAGGGGTTGGGCGTTATTAGGATTGAGATTTGTTAACTTTAAAAGTTGGGAGTTGGGACTTAATTTTGGAAGAGGAAAGTACATGATAATCGGGGGGGTGGAGGATTGTATTCCATGAGGATAGCACCTCATGTAGACCGCCCAATAGCAAGCTTTTCACTTGGTTAAAATACCCTAACATTTTGGTTTATGTTCTCCTCTAAAGGAGTTTTTGTGTTAATTTTAAAAAAAAAAAAAAAGTGGGGGGGGGGGCTACCCTAAACATATTTTATTATATGTGCAGATAATATACACAAAACCTGTGATCCTTAAATTCAAAAATGATTAAAAAATCCAAAAAACTACCACTGAATCTGAGAAATTGGGAGAAAATACAGGTATTGGGAATACAGGGATTTTCCAGCATTTTTGTGTTGGTCTGCAAGAGGGCAGGCATATGTAAAATGTTAACCCAATGTTTACCCCCATAACATAATTGCTCACTGTTTCACATTCACACTTGCACACCATTTTATCAATGGTACATGTAATGTAATGTTCGCCATGCATAGTGCCTCACAATTTTACCCTCTCCAAGTTGGGGTCAAAGGTCATCTAGACCGCATTAGAGATCATGGCCCCAAAAGTGTTTGGATTAATCAAATTTCTTGGTGTTTCCACATTTGTTGCTCAATCAAGTTTCATGACACTTGATACCTGGGGGTCGTTGGGTGGTGTCACACGTGTTGTGACCTCATGGACCTTGTGACCTCAATGACCTTTGACACCATTCACCAATTGTGACAGCACAAAAGAACATCCATGTCAGTAATGCGGTATTTTTTTATGTTAAAAGTAGTCAAAGTTTGATTTATCAGTAAACTCAAAATATCAAAAACACATAATTTTACCAGTGAAAAAACATACCTTGATTTTGTAATTTTAAATGATTTTTTTATACCCCTGACAATGCAGCATGTGTAGCATGATATCCACATTGAATCCAGGGTCCTCCCATCCCGAAATATTCTAATTGCATGTTTTTATGAATCATTGAATGAGCAATTAGAATGTGAACCAACGTATCAACGGTGCACATTGAGCCAATGTTGCAAATGAAATATTTTCTTTTTGATGCATTTATTAATGGACGAACAGACATACTGATGTGAAAGGGTAATTCAGTTTTAAAATTGAATATTAAATAACCTGTTGAAAATACATGTATTTCATTAATCCCTGTCCAGTCTAAATTTGACAAATTAAAGACAGAAGACATTTTTTGTATAGGTGATATGCTCACGCTGTATCTTGAGTTCTGTGTGTGTATGCATCTGTTAACGTTACGACCCGATCATGGCGATTTTTCCATGTTTCTCCTCACATGCTAGCATAATAACAAAACATTCAATTAGAAAATTTTGAGTTAAATCGTTTTAGACAGTAGAAGCAAAATGTGTATTTAATTGGCCCATAGGACATTGTGTGTTTAAATATGGTTGACACATTTGGAGACGTTTGTTCATAACATCAAAACAAAATATTTCCTCCATGGGCTTTGATTTCACTGGGGTAATGAGAAAAAATAGACTTTCTTCTTTCTTCTTGATACCAAAATCTCAATTTGAATGAAGTAAAGCATTGGAATACAATGTTGTCGATCAGGTCATCCACCTTATAGACCATCGTTAAATATTTGTTGCATTCAAAATGCAGTTAAGTTTGGCTTTACCTTGAATAAAATTTCTTGCTCCATTCTTTTTCATAACACTAAGCCTTGGACCTGATAGAAACACTTTAAGAATCAAATTCATCTTGGTGCATTTTTTACAAATTTGAACAATTTTGACCATGTCCACACTTGTGTTCCTAAATCAAAATGGCTGCCTAGTTTTGTCACAATCCCCCTCACTCAGTGGATGTAGGGTCACAAAGGCAGCTTTTCCCCAGGGGGGGTACTCAACTTTATTTTGGGTAGGGTATGTGCCGCCTGGATTTCAAAAATCGAGGCTCCGGAGCCAGTTTGAGGCCCCAAACATGGTCTCCATAGCTAGGTTTTCCGAAAAATTTGGAAAATAACAAGTGATTTTACCTCAGTTCTCACTACTTCTTGGGTTGTTTGAAGAAAATTTGGTAAGTATGCTTTGGACATGAAAAAGAGGGTCTCTGGAACTGAGATGGCCCGCCCCCCCCCCCAACCTAAATGGGGGGTCACTGGAACTGACAAGCCTAAAAATGAGTTTTCTGGGTGGCACATACTCAGACTACCTCTCGATGTAGACCCCCCCCCCCCCCATCTGTCAGCTACTTTGTGGAATGTATTACACTAAAATTAGGAAGACTGACAAATATTAGCAATTTGGTCCTCCAAGCATTATCTGATAACTAGCTGATACAAATTGCCGCCGAAGATACCATTGAAATCTCCGCTTCCTCTGGTAGTTTATTTACAAGCACAACCTAATGACATGACATTGATCTGTTCAACACGTAACCAGTTTCATCAATTTTGACATTGGGATCTGGTAGAAGTTTCACCTTTTTAGTAATGAGCCATCAGAGCAAATGGCTCATGATATGCACAAATGATGACAGTGCACAGCTATTCTTGCAGGGGGGTTGGTACCCAAAAAATATTAATTTCTTGGTTCCAATCCCTCACCTTTTCCCTTAGAGGTCAAAGGATAACAGGAATTCAAGGACTATTTTTGTAAACACTGGGGGTTACATGCATCTACGGTGGAAGGGTTGACATAATCTTACCAATTCCTTGGATAGTAGGCTCTTGGGTTTAGATTTCTGTCAATATAATTACCTACTTACAGCCTGGTTATTTTGTCTTGCAGACTAGTCATTAGCTTGGATTTGTAGCTCTTGTGTAGATTCTGATCAAATATAAGTAGCCCAATTAAAGCCTGTTTATTTTGTCTTGCAGACTGTCTTGAGAAATATTGAATGCACTAAACTTTAAAATACCCTACCACAATTACACCCAAACCCTATTATATTTGTGACCTGCCGAATTTCTAAAAAAATCCCATTCAAGATACACATTCCTCTGTGTATGGGGGGGGGGGTGGGGGGGGGGGGGGGGTCACAAGATGTACATGCTGAAGACTAGATCGATTCTCCGTAAATATGTTGTCAACAAATGTCACCACATAATCTACAGAAGTATTTAATATATGACCTCTGAGCAGTATACCTATGATATTTTATGTGAATATATTCCTTCTCTATATTGTAACATCATTTTATACTGAGCATGCCAAAAAATGCAACATTCGATATTATGTTTTTTTTGAAAGGTAAACAGCACTTTGAAGAAAAATGATATAATGCTCTCAATTGAACAGTTTCTTAGATAAAACTTTTTCCCCAATCAATTTGGACGATTTAAAGGAAATAAAGAAAAAATTACAAAGCATGTCAAATGCACTTGGGCCACCCCACCTATATGGCTGAGACGAATATCCAACAGAGATTGAAGCCAGTAATCCAATGGATTGTTTGCGCGTGCAGTTCTGGTCGATATTGTTATGGTAATTCACGATTCCCTCGACTGATCGAGAAGCAGTATCGTTATTCAATACATTTCAATGTATAAACCCCAAGAATTTGAGTTTGCGGCTTATTTTTTAAATCAATGATGCTCACAGGTGCGTGTATTTGTCAAAAGCCTTGAACACAGTTTTAGTACTCATGACTTTTGCATATAAACCATGGGAAACTTAAAATGACCCCAATTTTGAACACTCATTTGTCGACTATAGTGAATTTTCTCAAACTTCAATGTATTAATGACATTCTTTGATATCTTCAAAATAGCTGATTTAATTAAAATGTGTATTTTCTCTTTCATCTATATCACAAGAATTGAAACAAATGTGGACCAGTTTATTTCTCAAACTCATAGTTTTTTAACAGATAGGATCTTTGGACATTTTATATCTAATTTTGATTATGTCTTATGAATAAGAAGTTATTTATAACATGGCCAACGACAAATTGTTAATGTGAGTCGGTCCTAAGAACATTATATTAATGTTAGGTCATGAATTGAATCACAAAATTGGGTAAAATTTGCCTGATTTGCAGGATACCTCGCTCATGGAAAACTTAAAATGTGCTCACAGCGCCACCGTGCGCCCAAGTCATTGCAAGCCGAAACATACCGGTTCGATAACGCTCGGCTGTTAACATGGACAATCCGCTTTGCTTCCGATCTCTGTAGGTATATTCGTCTCAGCTATATGTTGAAAGCTTTGAAAACCATTGGGACAGGTTGCAGCCCTTTAGCAGGGCACTCTTACTCTTCTTGGAAGATTTGCAAGGAGTGCATTCCTCTGTTGGATGTTGTACGAATGCCAGCCTAGATCAATCCTTATATGGGGGTAAAAGAGGGCGCTAGTGTAATGCATTCCTTCTGGTGCTTGGATTTCTTTGGTGTTCCGTTCTTATGTTTTTGGTGTTTACCCAATTCTTGCTTTTTTTTATATTTTACTTTCACTCGGGTTCCCTCTGTGCATATTTAAGCTCCCACTTGTCCACATATTTGTCGAAGTTTCATTTATTGTATTCTGGTTTTGGTACACCGCTATTTGGAAATTGTGAGAACACAACGAATGGTTTCTACATGGATTCTGGCTCTTCAGTGGTGAAATATGACCGTTGATGGTTACCAGGTGAGGACCTGCCATATGAAACAAACATGCTCAATGTGTCACGCTTCAACTTGAATCAGAGATATAATGCAGCTTGTTAACAATCACTAATACTACTATATGAATTAAAATATTCCATGTAATCTGTTCACACTTTTTAAAAGTTATATCACCAATTCCAATGCCCTTTAAATACATGGTTGCTACTTACAAAGATGAAAACATATTGGGTGACAGTGGCAACAGTTAAAATGTTACAATTGATTGATTGTATCTCTGGATTTAAGCCATATATACTTCCAGTCACAGACGAGCGATTTCTGTGCGTGAGCATGCGCAACACTTGATCTTGGGTCAAAATCCGGTATTGCGCACACGCCAATCGCTAGCGAGACGGAAGTATATCATGGGCCTTAGGGACCCAAATGGGATGGGGTAAATGGGAATTGATAGAGGCACAATTTTGAACCAGTTTACAAAACACAGGAACAAGTCGCAGTGACAAACACACCTCTTAAAGGTTGTTGTGATAACAGTTAAGGCAGTGTTACCCTGCGTGCTTTTTTGTTTTTCCACGAATTTCTGATTTTTGCACCATTTTAAACATCAAACAGTGTTCATAGTTACAACAAAGGTTATCCACTGCAGACAATCCTGAGCTGTATTTTTGCCGATTTTAAAACATCTATTTGACATTTTAACGTCACAAAAACCGCTTGAAACGGCGGGAATTTAAGCACATTTCACCCCGTCAGGCGCAAGGCCAACAATCGCGTTCGGCGGTGAATTTTTGCTGCGTATGAAGCGTGACGCATGGTTTAATGTACTTTTGCGCGAACGCATCTTGGAAAAACCGAAAACTAATATTTGAACATGTAAACAAAGCGTAATTTATACCAGATGAAATTCAATTTCTTCTAATTTCTGGAGTTAGAGCCAAAATATGTTGATTCAATATTGATAAAGTGTATTTCCTCACTTGCACAAAATACTCAATTTTGAAGTTCAAAGATAAAGTTATTTGAGAAGAGACCGCTTGAAATGGCGTGAAAAGTCACTTTTTACAAAAACACAGATTTCTCAATGTTCAATTTCGCAAAATTCGGCGATTTTCTGACAAGATAACTCCAAAAAACCGAAGTAAAAGGTAAGGTTTAACTTTCTACAATGCATCGGTTTTCTAGGGACGGTTTTCTCAATTTTCATTTTCGATTTATAAACGAAAGTATTCTCCAATAAACTCAAAGGTTGGAAAGAAAAGTAAAAATCCACACTTTTTGGAACATTTTTCCCTATTTTCGAGAAGCTTATTTTGTAAAAAAAGAAAAACAGTCCCTAGACAATGGTGTCTTGTTTCTAAAAATAACATAAGAAAATCATGAAATTCAATGGTTTGTTTGCTGTTGAAAATTTTTGGCCAAAATCGTGTTTTTTTAGTATTTTTCTCACAATACGGAAGTTTTACATTATTGATTTGCCATAATCGGGTAACGTCCAATTTCTTTCTAGAAAAAGTAACTTTTACATAGAATAATCAAAGATTGCAAAGTTACAAACCAAAACTAGATACTCGGAAACTCAAGGTTCACAATGCCCTGTAATTAAATAAGAAACAATTGGTAGTTTCAAAACCTTTTTGGGATGCCTGCTATAAAAATTTACCCAACCAAAGTGGACAGACAACTGGCTACGTTTATATAAAGCACAGTCACTGTTAGCATTCCAGTCTTTTGTCTACGTCAAGCACAAATGCTTAAAAGCAAAAGAATACCTCCGCGATTGCAAACGGCATCATATGGGGGATACAGCAGTTTATAGACAGCATTAAAATCCATCACTTGGTCAGTGGGATTAGTCTATATGAAGCCAACTAAAATCAACTGCTTTCATTGTTAAAGGAATCAGCTGGGGATTTACATATTTCTTGCTGGCTCTATCAAATGAGGAATAGTCACTGCACCCAACGTTCCTGGTTTTGTCGAAGTGGGTCACAATTAGACTTCAAATAGAGGTTTCGCAAAAAAATGAAACAATAAATATTTTTGGTCGGATGTTGCATTCTTTTTGACACACTCGCGACTTAAAAAATCTAGGGATGATATTCTCAAAGGAAAGTCTAATTTTAAAAACCCAGGTTTAACAGGGTTAGTGCCATGGACCGACCCTTTTTTTTTCGTTAAACATCCTATAACAGGTTGAATGTAAGGGTGAGGTGAGAAAATTTCTCATGGAGGGCTGTTCCAGCCACATTCAATGGCCTATCTGTGAGAAATTTTCTCAACCTGTAAACTACTTTTTCATAGAAGTTGAAAGAAAAAAGGTTATTCAGAACTCTGATTTAAACGTGGGTTATAAAATAGATTCCCTTCAAAAATCAAGCCTATGCCAATACTAAAATGACTATGCCAATAATATTATCTGAGATCTACAGTGTGAACTTATATAGTTACAATTCACAGTGTGCGCCTTCTTCATATATAGCGGATGTTTCGGGTGAGGGTGGAAGCCCTTTTCTGTGCAGTTGCGATGAACCGTAATCCCATGTTCTGGGGTGAGAGAAACTCCCAGCTTCTGACAAAAACAAATACAAAATGAATTTGTGGTAATTAAACAACATCTAATGATGTTGATATGAGATGATCCTCACAAAGTTGATGATTTGAGATATACGTTGAATTTGTCACACATAAAAGCACTCATTGTTGATGCATACCTGTCAGATTTAGGACTGGAATTTGTGAGTGATCAATAGCCTGGAATAATCAAGTGGTCATCTCATCCACATACAAACAAACAAAAAAATTGGTAAATGTGGGACTAAATTTGAGAAAATTTGCAACACTGAGGCATCACTTTATCCACTTTCTGGGCTGAGCGACCTGCATAAATTACCAGGAGGGATGATTTTAAAGCTTGCTTTAGATGTTTTAAGGTAAAACAAAAAATAATGAGGTGTGAACCAGTTCATTCACTTTTTCGTAGATCAATGATCAATTTGGCCCAAAGGTGGCTGCTGTGAGGACTGCAGCCTGCAGTCACCATCCCTCTAGCCCCATGGTCAAAGAAATATTAATAACCCCTAATGTGGTGTGACACTATGACAGTAACTTCAGCAATCATCAGCTGGTACGAAAGAGTGCACACACAATGCCCATTAACCAGCCAGATTCTTGCTCCTGGTGTAACCAACAGCTCAATTACTCTGTGTACTCTGATAGGTACTCTGGACTCTGAGTATACTCTGATTTCATACGGTATGCAGGCAGTACCATGTGTACTCTGAAGGTTACTCTGATGGCTTCTCGATGCGTACTCTGATGCGTACCCTTGATGTGTACTTGATGCCGACTCGGATGCCCTATCTCTGATGCCACAATGATGGGTACTCTGAAGGGACTCTGATGTGTACTCTGATGCGTACACGGAAGGGTATCTGACCATGCAATCTGAAGTGCTACTCTGATGTGCTTGTGACAATTGCTTAGACATGGATGGAAGAATGGGTACATACCAAACAAAGGATCTATAGAGAGGTATTCCCCACAATTGTCTCTGAGTAAGAGACCAGAGGGTTAAGGTGGCGAGTCATTTGTCACTAGTGTTTTGTCATTTTTTCTGATGGTGGTAGGTTATGGTGTTAAATAGAGCTTAACATTCACTCTTCACTCTATTTTTATTGTGTAAATAAACTCAAGTTTAAAAACATACTTACTCATATGTGATGGGCACATACTATAGGCAATGACTTCAGGGCATCATGAGGTGATAAGACAGGGCGTGTGTAGATCTATACTTGACATAAAGGCTGTTTGTGAGGGATGGGTCTGTAAATGAACAGCAAGATATTGGATCAATGTAATTAATAACTGAAGTTAAAAAAACTTTGAGTTTGGGGTTGGGCACATTCAAATTGAGCTTTGACCATTTTCCTCATTAAATGAGCCATTTTACCTTCATCCACCATGGTATAAAGCTTAAGCCAAAATAAAAGCTTAAGTCCAAACTAAACGCTTAAGTCAAAATAAAAGCTTAGTCAAAATAAAAGTTAAGTCAAAATAAAAGCTTAGTCCAAAATAAAAGCTAAGTCAAACACTTAATTTTGCTTCTACGGCTATTTTGGATTTTAAGCTTGGGGAGGTAATGCTCCTGAAACATCCTGAGTGTATTTGGGGAGACTCGTTTAAGGAATATGGTACTCATTAAAGGTTCCAGAAATGCAAATAGAATTGATGTGGTTTGTGTCACGTCTACAAGGAGGGACCAACAAACCGGCCATTCAAATTTGGGTTGGTGATGACATCATTAGCTGAAACTATGATTTTTCAGAGAGTAAAGAAAATCAGGTTGACAGGTGTGAATCTATATTCATGACACTGACTGAAAATCACATAGTTTCACTATGAGTCACTGGTAGTGCATGCTTTTTTGTGAGCCCTTTTTGGGAATGGAATGCCCGTAAAAATTTGGTAGGGGTTTATCATTATTTCTGGGCCTTTAAGTTCCCACAACATATTTTTAAAAACATTTTACTATATATAATCAAAAGACAACATGATGTTAGCTTTTGGTAATTTTCCAGTCAAAAAGCAGGCAAAAAATAACAACCTTGCACAATTTTTCTACTTCACAGTGTAAAAACCACCTATTAGAAGTTGCTTACTTATTCAAGAGATTTTTCGCTTTCCGGCCAAGAATTGCTAGACATTCTTGACAACACAGAACGTACATGTATCCATCCCAGGGTTATGAGATCATTTGTTATCCATGACATCAAAGAGTTCTTCCTCATTAAGAGCTGTGCAAGGAATCTGGGGAGCTGTCTGCGGGGGGTATCACTATGGTTGATGGTGAAGGGCATTCAGGGTAGACTGAGAATAAACGATGTGCAATATGAAATGTTATCTTAACGTGGGGATATGAATCTTAAAGGTGCCAACACGGATTTCAAATCAGGTGTCCATAAAAAATCAAAAGTACTGGTTTTACCCTGATGCGAAGCTGACCATAAAAAGAATATCCCCTATCTGAAATGATTAAGCTGAGAGAAAGGTTTCTTTTGTCTACAACACTGTGAAATTTCTAAATTTTAAAAAGGGAGCAGCAAATACAAAATAAGCATGTGTTATATTTGAAATATCAGCAAATCAAAATAAACTTTTTCTATCTTTTAGAAAAGTTCGTAGCAAATACAAGGTAAGAAAGCTATTTTTTCGCTGTCAAATCTATAGGAAATTACTATCATGACAAAAATATTTGGGTGCCAGAATCTCTCGTTGCACTTAATTTCTTTTCAGTAGAAATGAGGAATGAAACCCCAATTCCTTGAATCTTTCTTGAAATTTCATCTGCTTACTAGTATGGGACTGTTTGGCCCTCCAGTTCAGCCAAATTTGTGGTATTGGAACAGAGTGAAAGATCGTCATGTGAGGGTGAGAAGGTCATAAGTGCAATAGCTGCCATGTGAGAAATCTGTGTGCTGCCACTTATCAGGATAAAACTCAATTTATCTTTCCTTGAGTCTGTGGCTATTGAAATGGTTCTTCAGGCGACTATGTCATCTGTTAAATACCCATGTCAAAAGCCACTTCCAAAGACTTGGCATAAATAGTTTTTTGATGGGAATTTCTGACTAATGGCAACTATTGCACTATGACCTTGCCATGACCCACAACCCTCACATGTCGATGTTGACCCAAAAATAGATAAAGTTCTCTGTGAATGAATAGCAGTTATAAAAACAAATATTTGCACAGAGTCAGTATGCATCACAATATGAAGGTTCAAACCAGAATATCAATGAAAAATGAACATTTATCTTCATCTATCATAAATGAAATTTGATGGGCAAGTTATCCATCAGTAGGGAAACATAAAGTCTTGTTCAAGACGCTCGGCTATGTCCCTTTTCGAGGTAAATCCCCGTGGATGATCATGGGATGACCCTCTCCCCCTGCGCCTATGTAAACCCTAGCTCGAACACGTCAAGGCCGGGCAAAGCCCGGGGACTACGGCCCCCAATATGGAGTGTCCAGTCAGAGTACCTCGGACTAGTTAAAACCGCACATGGAATATAGATAAGCAGTAAGCCTTATCCGGCGCTGCGGCCATGTAAAAACTGTACATGCAAAGTGTATAAATGAAAATGGTCGCTCGCAGAAATCTATTTCATACCTTCATACCATGTGCACGAATCACTCCCGTTATAAACGAATTACTACCCTTCGAAGTCAACACTGCACCGCTACCCGAATCTCCTCCCATATTAGAAAATTGCTTCAATTCAGGAATCGTTCACTGCGAGGCGGAGCCGAGCGTTTTTGTTTGAATTCAACATACTGATGGCGTGCACAAACCATTATGCAAATGAGGCACAGTAGCTTAATCATTGGATAAACGACTGTCGCTTCATGCTGTCAATTGAGTATAGCCGGAGCAATGAACATGTCTGGTGACTGGTCGGTGCATTCACGTACAAAGGTCACAGCTTCAGAATAAATTAATCTCGATCCATTAATATTACGTCATTGCATCGTATCTTTGATTAGCTATTAAAACTTGAATAATTCAATGTTGCCCGTATATTGGAAAAACAACCCCCCGCGAAGAGCTTATTTGCACAATCTCGAAAAAAATTTACAAACAAGCCAGCCCGTCGCTGTAGGAAATTCGCCTGCATGTGCAGCGTCACTCATCTTTTTTTCATTTCCGTTACCGATAACATTGAAGACCAAAGCACTGCAAGCACTGGCATTGTTTGTTGGGTGTGATTCCAATCCGAGTTTTGTTGGATTTTAATACCAGTATTAGGCTATGAATTCAACAGTTTGCTAGTGAATTCAAGCGAAGCGTCTTGACCCATACTATATGGAACACTACAGTTGTTCACACCATTTCACAGTACACATAATGATGAATTTTGTATTTTCGTTTACTTTTGAATGTTACATTGTTGTATTATATCATCGGTGATATTTTCTAACATACGTTGGCATTGATGTATGTTTAACTAAGATTTGCATGTTTGTTTGTAAAAACATTGATCGATCTCCATCGGGGTCTATGGATTGGATGAAAATTTTTTTTGTCTTATTTTGTCTCATCGTGTGTCACCTTCATTTATGCCTATAGCAAAAGGTCCTTGTCGGCGGCCCTGGAACAGCATATCCGGCAGTTTATCTTCGGTTTTATTTTATATTCCTATAAACTGCCTAATGCTCATATTTTTGCTTTTTTTTATAATTGCTCTTAAGGTTTTAAAATTTGGCATTGTTTATATTTGATCAGCTGTCCTGCCATTATACTTGGGTCTTTGTGAAGGCCGGCATTTAGTACACGTGTTCGCTGCCTTGAACCTGCTGACACAGTCTGATCCTTTTTACCAGCACTTCTTGTATAAACTTTCTGTAATTCTTATTCTTTTGTTTAAACTATCTGTAATTTGTATTTAAAGAAATTGTAATTTAATTCTTACTGAACACAGCTCGATCCGTTTTCCAGCACTTCTTGTATAAGCTATCTGCAATGTGGATTCTTTGTATTCTTTGTATTAACTATCTGTAATTTGTATTTAAGAATGTATTTGTATTTAAGAAATGTAATTTAATTCTGATTTAGTGTTTTCTGTAATTGTAGTTTTTGGGAATGAATTATGAATTCATTAGACAGAGAGCCCTTCGGGGAGGAAGCACACTGAAACGTATAATCATGCAGTAAAGTGACGTCCCGTCACCAACCATTCAACAGGGAGATCGTAAACCCTACCATTCCCCATTCCCCCCGTGCCAACATTGATAATTTAATCCGTATATCTACCATCCAGGACTCCGACAGCACCTCAGCTAGTCAGACATTCTAAAAACCAAATTGAATTCCCATCATGACTGGGCATTCACCACCACGGAACTCCAGCAACATCCATGACATTCCTAAACTAATTAAATTTTCTCAACATCCGTCCTATGGAATGCCCGTTCGTCTGTAAAAGACGGTCTCTCTATTTATGATGACATTATTGAGAATGAGGTTGACATTTTTTTCTGATAACTGAAACCTGGTTGGCTGAAGCGATCCTGTGGGTCATTGCTGAGAGGCTGCCTGAGGGATATTCCTTCCTGCACTTTCCCGGAAGTCCCTGATGACCAGGTGGTGTTTGGATAATCCACAACTTGCCTAACTTCAAAATACAACCCCACAGGCATTAATACACCTCTTTGGAGCATGCTTGTGTGGTAATGAACAAAACTAGTGTTAGACTCATCCATGTGTATCGTCCACCACCATCCAGGGAAAATGGTCTCAAAATAAGTCAATTCGTAAATGAGTTTGATACTTTCCTTATTGAGATGTCTCTTGTTCCCGCTAAACATACTGCTGGTGATTTCAACGTGCATGTTGACCTGACCTCCCCTCTAACCGGAGTCCATTCATTTTTTGTAGATTCTGGCTGCAAATGGGTTTTCAATCAGCATATCTAAGCCCTACCCATAAAAAGATGGGTCACACTCTGGACCTGATATATCTCTCTGGAAGATGATTTTTTTGGGGGTGGGACCTCTTGCCTGGGCAAGGCTCTCTGATTCATCGTTTGAATTAATGGGCCATTTTCTCCGTTAAGTGTTCAAGTTTGGTACCCAATGAACGAATATCAACCATTGAGGAATTCCGAAATCATTGAAAATCGTAAATTTAATATTCTCAGAACACGGAACATGCATAGGTGATATTAAAAAAATATATAAGATTTTTGTATATTGCCTAACGTTACCACTTAAGTAACGTAATCTGTCGTCCGTATCTGTCGGGCCTTTTTCTTAGTCCGTGCTGTTCTTGATGAAAAGTAGGGTGCTTCAACAGACTGAGTCTCCTATACGTTATCAGGTATTAACCTTCATACTAAAGCATTGTGTGGTATTCGACGTTATGTATCACGCCGTATTGCAAGAGCGTAGCAGGAGGGAGTACGTATCTGTCGCGGTATAAACGTAACAGGAGGGATTCATTTCATTACTAGGGCTAGAAATTGTTACTTGAAACATAATTTTTTTTATGCAAAACCTATAATATAACATTGAACTTCTCGATTATCACATTATCAGGTATTACCTTCATACTAAAGCATTGTGTAGTGTTCGACTTTATGTATCACCCGTATTGCAAGAGCGTAGCAGGAGGGAGGTAACGTATCTGTCGCTGTATGAACGTAATAGGAGGGATTTCTTGTCCTGTTCATTACTAGGGCTAAGAAATTGTTACTTTGAAACCAAAATTTTTTATGCAAAACAGGTATAATGAACATTGACATCTTCGCGGTTTATCACAGATTGGAACATAGGTTTCATTATTGTTAGGATTTTGTATCCATTCGATTATTTTACGTATCCTGTCCCTGCATATTGGCGACATGCTCTCCGAGAACTCTTGCGAACTTTAATAATCCACTATTATCATGTTTTGAAACTTAACAATTAGCGCATAATATAGGCCTGATAAAAAATGCAATGCATCTGTGATATGCTCCCTTGGTGGTACCGAGCAGGGACAACATTTTAAAAGATCGATTTGGGCTGGCGACATGGCGAAAGCAAGAATTATGCATCTTTAGCCTTATAACTTGATACTTTCTCATCCGGTTACACATCTAGTCCAGATCATTTTAAAACATAACTCCTAAGTAATATTTATATTTTCATTAACATCATTCTTAAAGGCCAAAACAAGCTTTAATAACCTGTGCCTTACTGTGAGCGACACTAAAAACCACAGCTTTTTTGAACACTTTATCGGAGAATGGACCTAATGTGTGACGATTAACAGCGCAGAAATCACCACTCATGAGAACTATGCGCACCATCAGAAATACTAAAGATATTGACAAGGAACGCTTTCTCAAATGACCATTTCAATCCATGATTGGCAAGTCTTGACCTTCGTGAGGGCTCAGTTGATGAGGGTGCTTGGTAAATTTGAGGAGTCCTTTAATTAATGTACTCGATTCCCATGCACCGCCTCAACAAGTTGTTCCCCCCCATTATAGACCAAATCCCCCTTGGTTTAAATACAGATTATTGATGATGCCAGACGTGAACGTTGACGTTTAGAGAGAAAATGGGTAAAACTAGAAATAGTGTCGATCTGGATGCATACACTGTACAATCATCAGTGACTGGTACCTCTTTCATCATGCTAAGGAGGGTTATTACAGAGAACAATTAGAAAATGCTAACAAAACCATGTTTGCTACGCTCCGAATAAGCTCTGAAACCCAAAACTAAACAACTTCCTAACTGTAATTCAGCTACTGAATACCGCGCTCATTTGCCAGGTTTTTCAGCGACAAGGTATAAAAAATCAGACGGGACCTGGATAATAATCCGGTCCCAAACTCGCATGAGATCCAAGCGGGACAATTACTTGATAGACCGTTCCCAATGCACTGAGTTTAAGCCAGTCACTGTTGAAGAGTTAACCACGGGATTATGTCAACTCCATCAAAATCATGTTCCTTAGGACACCATTCCATTGGTGTTACTTAAGGAGAATGTTGCACTTCTGGCTGAGCCATTAACCTGATCATTACAAGTCTATCCGCCACTGGTTGTTTTCCTCCCACCTAAGCTCCGGGAAGCTGCCGAGACACCCATTCTCAAAAGGCCCTTCCCTAACAAAGAGGGGTGCTCAAAACCTATCGCCCTGTGTCAATATTAGCTGAATGTCTAAGTTCCGAGAAAATAGTGAGTGCCAGATAAAGGATCATCTTGTCTCTAATGACTTAAATGAGAAGTTTCATCGTCAGCTTACAAAGAACGGTCACAGCACTGGAATCGGCACTTCTGCGTGTCATGACCGATATCCTCAATGCAATTCACAACATTGAGGCAGTTTGCTATTGTGCTGCTAATCTTTCTGCATCTTTTGATACTGCTGATCATGCCATTCTTTGGATATGTTTGTGATACTTTCAAAATTCAGAGGTACTGCCTTACAGTGGATTCCGTCTTTAACTGCAACCGCTCTTTTTCGTGTGCGCATTGGGGTGCAATTTCAAACAGCATCATCTCCCTTTTCGGTCTTCCCTCAGGGTTCTGGTGGTCTGGGCCTCTCTTTTTCAAATGTAACACATCCTGTATCGCATCAATCATCCGGACGCACAAGAAATTTGCTTACCACATGTAGGCTGATGATGTGCAGCTCGATTTGACATTTGATCCTAAAGCATTGATGGTGATCCCAAACATGCTGTCAAAAGACTCTCTCGTTGTATTGATGTAAATCATGAGTTGGATGCGGTGGTACAAACTCAATTGAAATGATGAAAAGACAGAATTTTTTTCATCGCATGTTCATCCTATTACACATTCCGCCTCAAAGATATTAACCATCAGGTCGGACAGGGAAATGTTCCCCAGTCCTCGCAATAGAAACCTGGTGTCGTGTTTGATCAGATAATGTCTATGACTGAACATGTAAGGTCATTAAGCCTGTTTTAACTTCCCCTTCGCAATATTACCCGGATCCTCCGCTTTATATCACACATTTGAGAGGTTGTCATCATCTCGTCCTTTCACTGATTTTGTATTGCATTGACTATGCCAATTCATCTTTTGTTGGAATGTCGGCCAGAGTCGAGTAAACTTCAGATTTTGCAAATAGAGCAGCCAGGCTGGTGTCGCCTATCTGATATCAGGACCCCAGCCACACCACTCCTTAAAGAGCTCCATTGGCTACAATTAGTGAGCATGTGTCTTTAAGCTTATGCTTCTTACTTACAAGGCATTTCCGGACAAGATTGCCATCTTAACTTGTCCGAAACCTCTCTTGTATATTCCTGCAGGCCAGGATTGCGATCTGTAGATGACAAGACGCTCCTCACTGCTTCCCGCACAAACAGGTCAGTGTGGGTGACAGGGCTTTCATCATGCAGCCCCTAGCCCTATGGACCTCGTTGCCTATCCATGGTTCGCCACTCCAAGTCCATTGTCTTTTTAAGAAAGCTCTAAAATTTCATCTATTTCCTAAGAGTTGATCGTGTGCTTAATTAGTTTTTTTGTTATTAGTGCCTCACATGATATTTAATTGTGCAGCTTTATTCTTTTTATTTTATAGTTGATGTTAAGTACTTATCTCATGGTTCAATCTTTTACAATACCTGTTGTATTACTATGTTTTTAGGCTAACTAGTAATTACTCTCTATTTTGTAAAGGCGCTTTGACCTTGTTATTTTGAGAAGGCGCTATATATCAAATGCCGTTTGTATTGTTTGTATTGTATTTATTTGTGACAGATTGTTGAGGGCATGATTGATGCGCAGGCAGGCAGTTATTAACCAAAGTTTAAATCCAGTTTATCCCCGCTAAACGGGTGGCTGGATACACCTTACACTCTCAGCAATACTGCTAATGTGAGGATTTTATTGGAAGCAAAGAATAATTGACCATATGCCTTCCTGACGCCAATCCACAGTTTTCGGTGGTGGGGCCTAGCTTTGGCGAAACCAACGACTCCCACCATGCAGGCAGCACGTTCTGGATGGCCGCCATTAGCTCGCCGAGCTGACACACCCTTCAAGGTAGAGCTTTTTCATTCTAACCAGGTAACCACTAACCCTCCCATCAGATTTCCTAGAATTCCAATGGGGTGAAGATTTAGCTGCCTCCAACTACTCGGCCCTGGGACGTTAGTACTGGTTACCAGGATACCAGTAGTTTACCCCTATATTACCAGTAGTTTAACCCTATATTTAAAACTGGTTACAAGTCAAGTGTGAACCTATCGACCTATTTCCGTTCTGTCGCCACTTATTTCTAAAATCATGGAAAGAGCTGTTCACATTCAATTGTAATTCGTACCTTGTTTGAACAATGGCCTTTCTCTCTGATACCATCAGGTTTTCCGTGCTATCATTCCACAGCTACTACTTTGCTTGATGTACAGGTTTTTAATTTTTAAAAATATGTGATAGGTCGTGGCACAGGTGCATTTTTCTGATCTCAGAAAGGCTTTGACTGTGTTACCATTCTCTTCTCATTGATAACTTTCACAAAGGGTAATTATGGTCCTGCACTTAACTGGTTTCGATCCTATCTTCAGTGACAGAACTCGCAGTCACATTAATCTACTCCTTTCTGATTTCAAACAATCACATTGAATTCCCAAGGGCTCTATACTTGACCCTCTTCTTTTTATCATTGTTGTCAATAAGCTTTCAAATAGTGGTTACTGTAAATGTACTAGTATGCTGAATGATACAACCTTCTTTTGTACTTCAGACAACCACACCTCTTGTAATTTGACTTCAATCAAAACTTAATCAAAATTTTCTAAATGGTTTGATGATAACAAACTCACTTTGAATGCCAAGAAAACCAAGTTTATGGTATTTGGTACATGTCATGTTCTCAATAATTTTTCAAAATGTTTCTTCTCTGCACTGTAATAATGATACTATTGAAAGGGGTGACCAGTTTAAATATCTTGGTGTAAATTTTTTTGATCCTCTGATGTCCTGGTGTGATCATATCAATCAAAGTCTGCATTTAATTTCTAAACGTTTTGTGGTTTTTATAAGAAGACTTAAATATTATATTCCAAAGATACTCTTTTATGCTGGCAATTCAATTGGCATGCCACATTTTGACTATTGAGCCCTGCCTGGTCGAACTGTACTAACGATCTTTTGAATACACTCAAGTTCTTCAAACTAGATTAGCTCGCATATTTTTATCAGCTGACATTAGAAACTCCGTTAAAGACCTTTATGTGTACACTGCAGTGAACAACTTAAGAATCGTTGTATAACCATATGCTAATGCTTAGTTTTAAATGCTCAAAGGTCGTGCCCAGGTTACACTTTCCTCTCAGTTTACTTTTATGCACTCCGTCATTTTACGGGTACCAGAAGTCAACCACAAACTCTTTTTATGAAACCACCTTGAACCTAAATGCAGGGAAACGTTTTACGTTCCATAGATAGCACCAAAATATGGAACAGCCTTCCTTCTGATATCCGCTGTAACTATAATACAATGAGTCTCTCTCAGCTTAAAGCATCTACATTTGTAAATCCCACTAAGCATACAGTATGTGGAGTACTACTGTAGATGCTTTAAGCTGAGATAGACTCAATTGTAGTACTAGGTTAACAGCGGATATCAGAGGAAGGCCTGTGTTCCATATTTTGGTTGCTCTCATATGAACGTACGTTTCCCTGCATTTAGGTGCCAGGTGGTTTCATACAAAGATTTGTGGTTTTGACTTCTGGTACCCTTAAAATGCACTGTAGTGCATAAAAAGTGAAACTGAGAGTAAGGTAACCTTGGGCAAGACCTTTGAAGCATGTTAAAAAATCAGCCATTAGTATATGGTTATACAACCGATCCATTAAGTTTTTTCCACTGCAGTTACACAGCCAAGTCTTTACAGGAGTTGTTATGTCAGCTGATAAAATTATGCGAGCTAATCTATTTTGAATAACTTGAAGTGTATTCAGAAGATAGTTAGTACAGTTAGACCATACGGGCTGCATAGTCAAAATGTGGCATGACCATGAATTTGCAAGCATAACAGAGTTATCTTTTGGATATATATTTAAGTCTTCTATAACCCACAACGTTTAGAATACATGCATACATTTGATTGTATGATCACACCAGGACATCAGATGATCAAATATACACTCAAGAATTTAAACTGGTCAACCCTTTAATATATCATTAATTACATTGCAGAGAAACATTTGAAACTTATTGAGAACATGACATGTACCAATACCATAAACATGGTTTTCTTGGCATTCAATGGAGTTTGTTATCATCCAACCATTTAAAAATTTTTGATTATGTTTGATTGAAGTTCAAATTCAAGAGTGTGTGGGTTTTGTCTGAAGTACAAAGAAGTGTTGTATCATCAGCCTACATATACATTTACAGTTAACACTATTGAAAGCTTATTGATTTAAAATGATAAAAAGAAGAGGGCCAAGTATAGAGCCTTGGGGAATTCCAATGTTGAATAAATGTTTGAAATCAGAAAGATTAGAATTAATGTTGACTCCCTGAGTTCTGTCACTGAGATATGATCGAAACCCTTAAAGTGCGGCCATACTACCATTTTGTGAAGTTTTATCAAATGAGAAGAGAATGGTTAACACAGTCAAAGCCTTTCTGAGGTCCAAGAAAATTGCACCTGTTGCACTACCCTCATCCATATTTTGCAAAATAAAATCCTGTACCTCAAGCAAAGTAGTAGCTGTGGAATGATTAGCACGAACCTGATTGGTTATCAGCGAGAAGGCCATTGTCAACAAGGTAACGAATACAATTGATTGTGACCAGCTTCTTTCGCATGATTTTTAGAAATAAGTGGCAAAATGGAAATAGGTCGATAGTTTCCCCACATCTGACTGTCAGCCCCCGGCCGCCCCCCCCGCCCCCAAGTTTTAAATATAGGGGGTAACTACTGTAATATAGGGGTAACTACTGGTATCCTGGTAACCATTATACCTGGCCCAGGGCGAGTTTTCGGCAGCTAAATCGTCACCCATTGGGAAGTCCTAAGAAATCTGATGAGGATGGTAGCTGGTTACCCTGTTTGAATGAAAAAGCCTACCTTCAAGGGTGTCAGCTCTGGAGGCTAATGGCGGCCATCCAGCACATGCTGCCTTGCTTGGTGGGTGTGGTTGCCCAAAAGCTAGGCCCACCAACCGAAAAACTGTGGATTGGCGTCAGAAGGGCATCTGGTCATTATTTTGCTCCAATAATCCTCACATAGCAGTATTGCTGAGTGTGGAGTGTGTTCCAGCCACCCCTTTAGCGGGGACTAAACTGATGTAAAACTTTGGTTAACTAACTGCCTGCCTGCTGCATCCAAATCATGGCCTCAACATATGTCAAATAATACAATACAATACATACAAACGGCCGTTGATATAGCGCCTTCTCATAACAAGGTCAAAGCGCTTGACAAAATAGAGAGTAATACTACTATTAGCCTAAATCATAGTAATACAACAGGTATTGTTAAAAGTGAACCATGAGATAAGTTACTTCACATCAAAACTATTAAAATAAAAAGAAACAGTGAAATTTAAATTCATGTGAGGCATAACAAAAAACTAATTTAGCCACACTGATCAATCTTAGGAATAGATGAAATTTTAGGCTGTCTTAAAGTAACAATGGACTTGAGTGGCGAACAGAGATTAGGCAAGAGTTCCATAGGCTAGATGCTGCATTGCGAAAAGCCCTGTCACCCACTGACTTTTTGTGTGGGAAGGAAAAACAGTGGAGGAGCCTCGTGTAATCGGCAGACGCAAATCTGGCTTTCCAGGGAATATACAAAGAGAGGTATTCGGACAAGTAGATGGCAATGTCCGGAAAGGAAATGCCTTGTAAGTAAGAAGCATAAGCTTAACGACAACGCGCTCACTAATTGTAGCCAATGGAGATCTTAAGGAGTGGGTGGCTGGTGTCCTTCTAACAGATCTGAACACCAGCCTGGCTGCTGCTCTATTCTGCAAAATCTGAAGTTTACTACGATCTCTGACAGACATTCCATACAAAAGTGAATTGGCCATGGTCAATGCGAGATAAAATCAGTAACCGGACGAGATGATGACAAATTAAATGTGATAAGCGGCGGTCGGTTAAATATTGCGAAGGTGGAAGGTTAACCGGCTTAAGGGATGACCTAATGTTCAGGCATAGACAATGTCGGATCAACACGACACCAAGGTTTTTAATTGACGAGGAGTGGGGAACATCCACTGTCACGACCCGGATGGGAATATCTTTGAGGCGACTTGTGTAATAGGATATGAACATGCGATGAAAATTCGGCTTTTCATTCATTCTTTGCGTTTGTTACAGCGCACATCCACTCATGATTTCTCATACAAAGAGAGAGTCTTTTGACAGCATTTTGGCATCACCATAATTTAGGATCAAATGTCAAATAGAGCTGCACATCATCAGCCTACATGTGGTAAGCAATATTGTGCTCGGGGAGGATTGATGCGGATACAGTATGTGTACATTCTGAAAAAAAGAGAGGCCCGACCCACAGAACACTGAGGAAGACCGAAAGGGAGCTGATGCTGTTTGAAATTGCATCCCCAATGCGCAGACGAAAAGAGCGCGGTTCGCAAGGTAAGACCGCATCAACGTAAGGCAGTCCGAGTACCTTGAATTGAAAGATCACATAAACCTATCCAATAGAAGGCTGTCAGCAGTATTCAAAAGCTGCAGGAAAGATCTAGCAGCACAATAGCAACTGCCCATGTTGTTAATTGCATTGAGGATATCGTCTGACACGCAGACAGGAAGTGCCGTTTCAGTTGCTGTGTGAAGTTCTTTGTAAGCTGAGGAAACTTCTCTTCTAAGTCATTTGCGAACAAGATGATCCTTTATTCGGGCACTCACTATTTTTCTCCATGAAACTTAGACATGCAGCTAATATTTGACACAGGGCGATAGTGTTTGAGCATCTCTTGTATGGAAGGGCCCTTTTGGAGCATGGGTTGTTCACGGCGCTCCCCGGAGCTTAGGTGGGAAATCACCAGTGCGGATAGACTTGTAATGAATCAGTGTTAATTGGCGCGCCCAGAGTTTGCAAATTCTCCTTAAAGTAAACACCAAAATGTTGTCGAAGGAAACCCAGGATTTTGAGGAGTTTGACTAATCACCTTGGTGACATCTCAACAGTGACTGGATTAAACTCATGCATTTGAACGGTCTCATCAAGTAATGTCCCGCATGAATGATCCAAGCGAGTTGGACCTGGATAATTATCCCAAGGGTCCCGTCTGATTTTGTATATACCTTGTCGCTGAAAAATCTGGCAAATGAGCTACTTTATTCAGTAGCTGAATTACAGTTAGGAAGTGTTAGTTTTGGGTCAGAGCTTATTCGAGTAGCAAAACATGGTTTTGGTGTTTAGAGATTTTCTAATGTTTCTTCTGTATAAACCTCCTTAGATGATGAAGGAGTTTACCAGTCACTGCGGATTGTTTCAGTGTATGCATCCAGATCGACACACTTATTTCTTCGTTTTTACCCATTTTCTCTCTAAACGTCAACGTTCACGTCTGGCATCAATATCTGTATTAAACCAAGGGGATTGTGGTCGAATAATGCGGGAACACTGGGAGGTGCATGGGAATCGAGTGCACTAATTAAAGACTCCTCAAATTTACAAAGCACTCATCTCAACATGAGCCTCACGAAGGTGCAAGACTTGCCAATCTGGGATGAAATTCATTTGAGACAGTCGTCCTTGTCAAATTCTTTATATTTCTGATGGTGCACATAGTTCGCATGAGTGGTGATTTCTGGCTGTTATCGTAACCACATTAGGTCCATTCTCCGATAAAGTGTTCAAAAAGCTTGTTTTTTAGTGTCGCTCACAGGATGAATACACAGTTTTAAAGCTTGTTTTTGGCCTTTAAATATGAATGTGAATGAATAGAACTGATACTTAGAGTTAGGTTTTCAAAATGATCTGGACTAGATGTTTTAACCGGATGAGAAAGTATCAAGTAATAAGGGCCTAAAGATGCATATTCTTGCTTTTCCCGCCATGTCCCAGTCCCAAATCGATCTTTAAATGTGTCCCCTAGCTCGTGTACACAAGGGCATTATCCAGATTGCTTGCATTTTTATCCAGCCTCTATTATCGCTAATTGTTGAAGTTTAAAACATGAATAAATTGGATTATATAAGTTTTCGCAAGAGTTCTCTGAAGCATGTCGCCAATATTGCCAGACAGATACGTTACAGTAATTCGAATGGTACAAAATTTCCGAAAAATAACTGAATACTATGTTCCAATATGTGATAAATCGAGAAGATGTCCAATTTTATATTAGTACATGTTTTGCATAAAAATCTGGTTTCAACGTAAGCAATTTTTCTACCCTAGTATGAAGAATCCCTCCGTATTCTTTCCTACCGCGACAGATACGTTTCCTCCTCCTCTACTCTCTTGCAATTCGGCGTGATACATAAAGTCGATACCACACCATGCTTTCGTATGAAGGTAATACCTGATAATGTAATCGAGAAGAATGTCATGTTATATTATACAGGTGTTCTCATAAAAATCTGGTTTCAAGTAACACTTTCTAGCCCTAGTAAATGAAAGAAATCCCTCCTATTACGTTCATACCGCGACAGTACGTTACCTCCCTCCTGCTACGCTCTTGCAATACGGCGTGATACATAAGTCGAATACCACACCATGCTTAGTATGAAGGTAATACTTGATAACGTTATATAGACTAAGTCGGTGAAGCACACACTTTCATCAAGAACAGCCGACTAAGAAAAAGCCCCGACAGATGCGTTACGACAGATACGTTCCTTAAGTGTTAACGTTAGTCAATATACTAAAAATCTTATATATTTTTTGTAATATCACCCTGCATTGGTTCCGTTTTCTGAGAATATTAAAGTTTACGATTTTCAATGATTTTCAGGATTCCTCAATGTTGATATTCGTCATTTTGAGACCAAACTTGAACTTTAATGGAGAATGGCCCAGTATCAAACGATTGTCAGAGCCTAGCCCAGGCAAAGGTCCCACCCAGCAACTACTCCATCTTCACGACGAGATATAATCAGGTCCAGAGTGTGACCATCTTTATGGGTAGGGCCATAGATATGCGATGAAAACCATTAGCACCAGAATCTCAAAAAATGAATAGACGTCCGGTTTCGCGGGAGGTCAGGTCAACATGCACGTTGAAATCACCCAGCAGTATCGTTTTAGCGGAACAAGAGCAATCTCATTAAGGCAAGTCTCAACTCATTAGAAGTGACTTATTTTGAGACCATTTTCCCTGGAAGGTGGTTTACGCTACACAGGGATGAGTCTAACACTATTTTTGTTATTACAACAAGCATGCTCAATAGGTGTAATTTAC
>JAMKCH010077800.1:0-16814 GCA_023653785.1 Ophioderma brevispina | reverse complement strand
CAAAGCGCTTGGACTGGGTTGGAGTGCCTGTGCGAAGTCTGGGCAGGAGGAGTGCCACTCAGAGCTTTAGAAGCGACGCAGAGGAGCTCCAAGCGCTTAGGCATGGCAGGAGCGCTGGTGAGATGCTCGTTGCAGGGAGGAGTGCCATTCAGATTCGGTAGTAGGGACGGAGGAGATGGAGCACCTGGGACATGTTGGAGTGTGATGTGCAGTTGCAGTTTAGAGTCCGAGAAGCACCACTCGGAGCTTTAGGAGTAAGACAGATGAGCTCAGAGCACTTGGACAGGTTTGGAACACCTGTGTGAAGTCTAGTTGTAGGATGACACCACCGCGAGTTAGCCAGGGAGGAGAGGCAGACGCGCCTCGAGCACTTGACAGCAAAGCGGGTGGGAGTGCCAATGTGAATTCTGGAGTAGGAGTACCACTCAGGATTTGGTTAGGGCGAGTGAAGGAGCTCAGCACTTGGAATGGGTTGCATGCCGCTGGAATTAGTTTGTACCTTGGCCGGTTCAGTACAGGGTAATAGAAAAATGACTGCCTCTATTTTAATCTTAATTGTCTTAAGCCGATTATATCCTTTACTTTTCCTTCGATCACAGCCAATCAGGCGCACAGAGCGTCGAGATATGATGCCGCCCAGAAAACCCCGGGAAGCTCATTATATAACAGAAATACTGTTCTAGGAATTGGCTATACAAAACCCAGCACTATCATTAGTCGATACCTACTGAGATGGCGAATACCCTGGTCTACTTGTCTATTGATTATTAAATTACCATACTGGCCTAATTTTACCTTTTCAACACAAACATCATCCTTCCAATATTACTTCTAATGTTAATCCTAAATATCCAAACATTAAAGGCTATGCTACAATGTGATATTTTATGAAAACAACAACTAATCATTTTTATTAACTGCCTGACACCATCAAACAGCTGTTCATATACAAATGAATAGAAAAAAATCAAAGTAAGTAAACACCTTATGGTTGCTTCATTGGATTACTTGACCTCCAAAAAACATGAAAATGAAAAAACCTCTAGTGACACTCTTAAAATATGAACATGTTAAGAGGCCATATTCGTGGTACCTTATTGGCAGCATCTTGGATTGACCATGACATAAGCTCTCAATGGTCATGTAATTAGTTTTAATGGATTCCTGCTTGACCTCAAAAACGGTTGTGACTATACAAAAACACCAATATAAATAAGTATTATGTACCCTATCGTCCCAAATTTGAATTCGCAGCAAAATTTGGGACCTTCTTGGCAGCCATCTTAGATTTGACAGTTGAAGTCGTAAGTAAGTTATCCAAAATGGTCATGTAGTTGGACTTAACTTAAGAATCCTTGCCTCAAAAAAACATATATTAGTACCAAAATCATCCGTCTAGGTCGAATTAGGAAACAAAAAATTATAGATGAAAATGGGTATTGGCGGCCAATCTTGGATTTATGCAAATTAAGAAGTTGTTCAACACTTGCCTAGTTATCCTTCGAGGGTACATGTGTTTTAAAACATGTAAATATAGTTCCTAACAGCAAGTAAGTAGCATATGTGTATACCGGAAATCGCTACTTATGGATATTTGGCAGCACATTTTGGAAATTGTCGGCCATCTTGCTGGACTTCAAAAAATTGGGCACCTACATTTAATATGCTTCTATGTGACCCAAACAACAAGTTGTTGCCAAGTTTGGGCTTTAATCAAGGGGGTCACGATTTTTTAACTATGTACTGAACTAAACTATTATAATCTGGTGGTTGACAGGCGCGCCTTTTAGAGAAACTGTTTGGTCCGAATTTAAACAAGAAGGGTTCATTATTCAATTAAGTAAATAGACCATTGATAATCAAATTTTTCTGAAAAAAAAACTGTCAACAAAAATAAACAAATAATGGCCCGATTCAAAAAGCGTTTTTTAGCGTGATTTTAGCTGGGACGAACGTTTATCTGTGAAATAAACGTATCGCTTAGGTAAAAGATTAATGATAAAGACCTCTCTAAATGCCATAGTTGGCAGGGAACGATGATGTCAAAGGAAATCACGTTCTTTGCTCTAATCATTTACAAAGTTGGATGGACCAATCTAAAAAAACTTAATTGCGGTTTGTGGTATTGATATACGATTTTGCATTTTTCTCCATGCTGTGTGATCAGCAAACCATTTACGTGTCGTCTTGGCGCACAGCGCCGGCCATGGTGAAATCTTGGCAAACACCTTGGCAGATTATCAAACCAAATCATAATCGGCCTAAGGTGGGAAACTCCACGACAAACAGTGTCAGAAGCGTTGATTCGAGATTTTTTGACATTGCGGGTACACTGGAGATTGCGGCAAAATACTTGGCCTATCGTAAGGACTTACACACCAAAAATATTCCTAAAATGGTCTAGTAGCTGACTAGTTTATAATATAGGTTTATTTTTGAAAAAGACGAAAAACGTGAAAAATACGAGCATACAAGCATTTTCTTACCTTATCAGCTCTTATCAGCGGGCTCATCTCGATTGCTGCCGTCAAGTCATGCCACACGCCAAGCTTACAAAAACTAGTGAGCTAAGGGGTCTTTTTTGTCAGGAACCGTTCTAAAACATCAGATTGACCCACCTGATTCGTTGATTTCGCGATAGTTCAAGGTACCGCCAAACCGTTTTTTCATTCCTTGTTCAAGTTAATCGCAGAGCCGGTAACACAGCGTTTTGGTGCTAGGGAGTCCCATGAAGTAGAGCATGTCTAAGAATAGACGGCCAATTAGCGATGAGGATACGGAATAGGTGGCGCTGTATCACCCAGTACTAGAGATGCTATGGAAGCGATATGGGAGCGTGTAATGGTGTGTAAAGAAGAATTATTTTGCAGTTGCCAAAGGTGGTAAGAGTGTTGTAAAATAACGTTTTTAGTTGATGTTATTTTCGTGTCACTTCATGTTTATTGTCGAGGATGTGGTTTCACCTTAGGGCTGAATCCTGATGAAAACAGATTTTAATGCCTTTCCAAGACAAAGTGATCAAATAAATATTATATTTTTTAATTTTTTTAAATGGATTAAAAATATTGAACTAAATTATCTAAACGTAAAACGCCAGGAAACCATGGAAACGCTGGGTTTCTAATCAAATCAATTAATACTAAAGATATTATTAGGAAAAATAACCGGCTCCAAACCAATAACGAAATTAAACTTAAATACACAAAAAAATCACAATCAATTACTCTAAATTATCTTCTGCGCATTGCTAAACGTAATCATATCACAACCGAGCTTGATACCCGGAACAATATGAACCACATGCAAACCAATAATCTTCTTGGCAGAAACAAATCCCCCAAAACCACCCCATACTTTATCTACTTCTAATTGCTCTGAAATTGTAAATTAAAGATCAGTCGAATCGCTAAACAATTCAATGACCTTAATTACCTACATAGGTCCCAGCACGGCTGCTGCTAAAATACCCCTCCTGACAACGTTAATCCTCATCAAATGCATTCAACTCACCAATGAAACATCGAATATCTGGTTGCGTCGATGGTAGTAGCCTCAACATAGTACAAGATCTTAACAAACATTATTGAGCCTATTATGCATATATTCAATCTTCCATAATCACCGGTATTATCCCATCTAAATTTAAAAGTTACTAGAGTTTTTTCCGTTCTTTAAAACTGGTGATAGGCATCTTTTCAAACATACCGGCCATATCCATATCCATCATCACAGCTGTATCCAAGATCTTGAAAAAAGTAATGTATAACAGCAACAATGGCATTTATTGATCACATACAATTCTCACTTCCTGCCCAGTTTTGTCTTAGACCTAAACACGCCACCTCCTTGCAATGCAATACACTCTAATGATAAAATTACTACTGCCCTCTACCAAAACTCTGCACTGCCGGGATCTTTCTAGATCTCACAAAGCCTTCGATACTCCCTTGATCAGCAAAATTTTTATCAATAAACTAAAAAAGTATGGGGTATAAGAGGTATTGCCATACTTGGATGGAAAATTACATGGATAACCGTAAACGATTTGTGATTATAACTGCAAAACGACTCGTCCCTTCTTCGATCAGATGCTGGCGTACCTCAAGGGCTCGATCCTAGGACCCTTTCTTCTTACTATATTAATGACCTCCCTCAGTGCTCTTCTAATCTTCAATTTATTATGTTCGCGGATGACACTAGATTTTGGATCTAACAAAAGAACCTAAATTACTTGAATCAACCTTAAATTAATTAACCCATATTCTATTGGTTTAAATAATAACTTCTCTACACATTAAAAAAACTAATTTTATGTGATTCAGACATACACAACACTTATTACCACCAAATATATTAAAAGTATTCTCGACTAAACCGCTTGAACAAGTAAACACAATAAATTTTTTTTTTTTTAATCAAAATTACATGTATAGGGGTTGCAACCCCTCGCTGGTTAGACATGTTACTAAAATAATGTCTAATACAACGGTATCATCATAAAAGTTAAACCATTTTCCGCCCCTTGGTTCACTAACGACCTTAGATATCGGCTGTCCCTTCCCTAACATGAAATCAACATCTGTGGCCATTAACTGGGCATATAAATAATTCTCATCTTCATTCTATGTTTTAATGCAAAAATATCATACGTTTCCATTACTAATTCACGTTGGTTAGCCATACAGACCCTACTTTTCTCGTCCATGGAATACTCTCTCAAAATTCATGACATTTACGTCTTCCCGACTTCCCAGTTAGTAATAAATACCATCATTACCTCTTCCTCCAAATATCTTAGTTGATCATTTTTCTTGACCAGACAATGTCCATCCCTATGACACCGATCATCAAGGACTTTTTACTGTAGACAGACAAACACCAGACTTGCTGAAAACACCATTATGCCCAATGAGCCCCTTTAATGGAATTCATTGAATGACCGTCTGAAACAATCCCCATCCTTAGCTATTTTTAAAGCATTCCCAAAAACCCAGCTCAGTGTTTTTATTCTGCAACTGATTAACTGTCTTATGATTGTTGGGTAACTTTATACTTTATATATTTAACTGGTTTTTTTCTGTATTTTTCCAATTTAAAGGCTGACTTAGAGAGTTTCCCAACGAGGGCGCCACTCTTTCTTTCAAACAAATCGTGTTTGTTGCATGCAATGCTTGTCCTATACTAATCACTTGTGAAATAACTAAGCTCAAATCGAGTTCTTCATACAGAAAATCACAACTTTTGTTATAAACTTCCGGATTCCGGAAATTTTGTTATTTTTTTTATTTTTTTTAGAAAAATTTTTTACCTTGCATAAAATGTGTGAAAACGGAAAATCCGATTCACTCTAACTTTGGATTAAGCATTTTAGGTAACTATCTTTAGTTCTAGACCACTTATTTTTAATTGCTACCCCAAAAATAATTTGAAATCTTGAATCAGCCTTTAAACCTTGCAATATCACTTGAGACGCTGGCCTCGATCATAAAGTCACGCCCTCTTATTTACGCAAGATCCATACAACACATGCGTCGTATGTATAATGTATATACAGGGTTTCTCAGAAAGGAATTGCAACCTTAACTATAGGCGACCAAACTTCAAAAGTAGTATCATATTTGAGAAATTTAAAAGAATCTTAAACCATAATTACTTTTAACATTTTATGTGAAACTCACTACTCGATTCGGTTCAGTAGTTTTTGAAGAAATAAGAGATTATGTAACACAGGTCAATGGCCACTTTCCAGTTTGCTCACAATATCAGATTTTTTACCTCCCCCGCTGATTACTCGTGTTATCTGTCTTCAGGTGTTTTCTTTTCATTCCCCAAAGAACCGGCCTTGTGTTTTTAATATTTTGTGAGTTCAACGCCAATTTGTTCGTTTTAATTATGGTAATAAACAATTACCGTGACCATTAACAAAATCCAACAAGAAAATAAAAAACATGATAATAACACGAGTATCAATCTTGATTAGAAAACCACACCAATACAATCTTAGAAATGTGAATATGTTAGTTGAACTAGGGTGGCAACTGCTAGAATGACATTGAGAGTTTTACTCATACTTTACAGAGCGGATAAACTGAACAATAAGATTATTCACAATATTTTTTATTCAAATTAGAACTCTTATTCCAATAAGATGGTTGATTCTACCTTAAATAATAACGACAGTGATTATTGAGGCAAATTCAAAATTCCATGTTTTAAATCTATACTCGTGTTATATGAAGTACCGGCACTAGACAAGATGGTTGGTCAACAATTGTCGCCCATACAAAGGGCATTTGTTGTTTTTTCTGATATCCGAAACTGGTCATAACAGTTACTCCTACGCAGCAGAAATTTAGATTAAGATCCCACAGAAATCCTCACTTGCAAGAAGACAATGTAGAACAATTTAAGAAGTACCGTGACGGGTACAAGTCAAAAAAAATTGAACAAGAGTCGCTGTTGAAGACAGAGAACCTTCCAACTTACAGACATTGCTGGCCATGAGTCTTCGTCTAAATATCCAGACAAATTTGCAGACGTAACAATGTGGCACACATCCACAGATCAAGATTTAACAGGGATTACCCGCTTAGACCTGAAATTTCATCCTTATAGAATGCAAAGGATGCATTTCTCCATCCAAGCACAGACTACCAACCCAGGATAACCTTCTGTCATGGCTCAAAACCATGCCTGGAAGTTTTTAGACTGAACTTATATTTGGGACTAGCAACGTTCAAGATGACTGACACGTCAGCACATACAATGTTAGGCACTATACAGACCAAACAAAACCCTCCAATAGACTTTGAGGCCTTCAAAGAAATAAAATGAAAGAAAAATGAAAGAATATTATTTCGCTCCTGTCTGTCTGAATCACTTTATTCAAGACTTGGAAGGAAGTGTCCCTTGACATTGTTAAATATCGCTTATTCCTCAAACTACGGACCGAATCGAGTGCTATCACTTAAGTATTGAACATAATTTTGGTTTAGAATCTTTTTAAATTTATTAATGTGAACCACTTTTTGAAGTTATGATCACCACTCAAAGTTAGGGTGTATTCTTTCTGAGACACCCTGTATAAAAAGGTTACTAGTTCACACATCAAATGAACGTTTAAAGTCTTATAATTATGATGCAAGCGATCTTCAGTTAGGTATAGAAAATGTTGAGCTCAATCCACACCACATAAAAGATTTTCTGGATAACTTGCAACCTTCAGCATATGGATGTCAAAATGTTTTAATGAAGTGACACAAATAAAACAAATATATATCTCACTCTAATAATTGGTGATGTTTTCATCCTGATGCTTCAATTGAAACACCTGGTTAAATCTTGAGGTAGGACTTGAATTAATACAATCTTCGTACATGCATATAATTAATTACATTGCCCGTCTACATTGTATTCTACCATACACCTCTTGGTACCCGTGCATTACATATAAATCCTTTAAGGGACCTGTGGCATTTTGTGGCAATTTCTGGACACCGATGAATGGAAGACCTAAAACTTTTATTGAGGTCTCACTCATTTTGCAATCTACTATAGAAATAGGTACGCGGATAGATTGAGAAGTGTTTTAGTACGTGTTTCCGTCATAGTATAGTCCCTAAGAAGAAATAATACGCATACTACGTGTGAAAAATTGTTATGAGCTGATTTTTTCACCATAACATAATGCCAAATACCATCATATAACAACATATTCCAATCCCCATGAATCCCCTTGGGACATTTTTAAATCCAATGGCCGCCAAAATAGCTTACATTGCATAAATTAGCTAATCTTGGCTTTTTCAGTAGACTGTTTTGATGATTTTAGTCCTAAATCTAAGTATCCATGTTTCCTTATGCTGAAATTCAAAATGGGGCCGCTAACCCTCCTATCTATGCCGTCAGTTTGACCGAGCTTCCTTGTAGGATACTGCAAAGGCAGTATATGTCCATGAGTAAGATCTTAATATGTAATGGCAGCCAAATTGTCAGCATGTTTGGTGGCCTTTTTTGGGATTTGTGACTTAAGGAAACTCAATGATTTGATTTAAACAAAAACTGATTCTTGAACCCAAACTATTCAAAAACATGGTATATCTAATTATATTTACAAAGTCCCATTTCGAGAATATCGGCTATTGAAGTTTTAGAAATTATGAACTTGCATATCTTAAATTGAAACTTTTAGGAAAATGTTTTTATGTTTAACATAGTGGACATTGAACTTTTCTTCATTTTGAATACGCTTTCAATTCAAGTATCCTTTTTGTTTTCCTCCTTGTCAAATTTATATTGGTCGGTTTGCAAAACTAAAAACCGTCCTCTGTTTCTATGTCCAAGGAAACGAATGCGCATTGGCCTGTTTGGCGTACTCAAACAGAGTCGATCGATTGCCTCTGATTGTGGTATTGAACATGTTAAGCAATTTTTTTCCTGTGAGGGAGCTTTAATGACTTATGCATTTGTATGATTTTCTAGCCGTCAGCATCTCTTACAGACAATATGCCACTGAAGCTAGAAAGAGGACTGATCTTCTTCTTCTTATTATCTTGGTCCTAACACTGTTGTTCTCAAATGATCCAGCCAGAGATGGTAAACGTCTGGCTGCTCAACTGAATTCCGCAAGGTCCTTGGTTGTGCATTGTTGCTCCAGCATGGGGCAGACCAAAGGAGGTGTTCCATTTCTGTGGTGCGTTCCACAACCACAGGTATATCCTGTCTGCTTCCAATAGCCCCACTCTTCTGCAAGGACACCTTAGATCAGCCAATTCAGATTCTCAATCTGTTGAGGCAGCTCGCCATTCAAGCCCTGAAGGAGTCACTCCAGGTGGAAGATGGCTCATCAGTTTCAATAACCGATTAGTTTTTTTACTTGGTTGAGGCAATCTTTTCCCTCTTTTCCTCCTTAGAGACTGTTTCAAGAGGTTGGATTTTGTTTAAGAAACTCTATCTGGCTTTAGGCGGTTGGCAGCAGTTATCTGTCCAGACGTCACATTGGATACTTGGCATCTTACGCTTCTTGATGCTCTCTACGCTACGACGTATGTCTGGTGGAGCAATTCGTGCCTAGGATGTATAAGTTTTTCCGTTGGTGTTGGACGAGGCATCCTGATAAGCCGGCAGGAGCATTTAACGCTGGATCAAGCTTCTTAGGCATGGGTTTTGATCTTTCCATACAGGGCAGGCATACTCGGCACATGGTAGCACAGTGCAAGTGCCGTCGATCCTTAGGTCAGTTGGCGTAGCACCCCCCCGTCTTGTGCCAGTGAGTTGTTCAAGATTTATTGCGTGTGAACATACTTTACTTACTCTTCGCTTCTCAATGTGGTCTTCTAAGAGAGAGTGCGGTCCAATATGACTCCTAGGTCAACAGGGTTATCACAGTGCTTCCAGGTGAGTTCCAGACCAGTTAACTTTAAGCTGACGTTTGACTTCACGGTTGCGTAGATGGAAGGCACACACCTGTGTCTTAGAATGGATTTGTACGTAGTTGGTTTTCCTCATAATAAGGAGTGAGAGTATCCAAAAGCTTTGAGATTCCTCTCTTCAACACTGTGAAGGCGGCATCTTGTGCGCTAATTCCAAATCGTCTTCATAAATAAAACGACATGTTCCTGCACTCCTAGTTGGTCCGTTGTTATATCTGTTTGACTGAAGGGTGCAAAGCACACTCCCTTTGTGGTAGATAACCATTCTTGTAAGCCTACTCCATGGCTCTTTCTTCGCCACTAGCTGAACAAAGAACATCCTGTTAGCCGGCAATCCACGGATAAGCTCAGTCCACGCGATGTCCTTGGTAATTCCAGGATCTTAATGGAGTAGGCATCTGTGATTACAGTGCCGTTGCTGCTGATGAAGGTCGACAAACACAGCTTCCGGTTACCATACCCTTCTCGAAACCATCCTCAATGTGTTGAGTTAGGTTGAGTACTTGCTTGGCTTGTTTTTGCACTGGCCTAAACCTGCTTGTTCTGGTATGAGGTTTTCGTCTATTCATAGTGCGATACAGTTGAGCAGGAGGCGTTCAAATAGCTTGTAGGTAGGCTATGAGTGATATCGGTCTGTAACAATCTTGGGATTGGATGGATCTTTCCATGCTTTAGGAGTGGCCATCACAGGTGCTTTCCCCAGATGTTTGGGGAACTGTGGGAAATAAGGCAGCAAGTGTAGAGCGCAGAAGCCATTCCTTTGCTACTGGTGCAAAGATTTGTTGAGTTGCTCAGTAGAGATTTGTCAAGGCCCTACTGCTTTTTTTCCTGGTTGAAGTTTAGCATACCGGATTCCAATTCGTCCTGTTGAAGGGCGAGGTAAACCAAGGGCACCACTATACCTCTTATGGTCTAGTTTGATCTTCTTGGTTTCTTGCTGCATTGCCAATTTAAAAGCGTGTGGGCACCTTGGTTGGGTGTACCACTTTTGGCTGCTCTGGAGGTTCTGTTGGTCCCTCGAGTTTTCGGATGGTAGACCATGCTTTCCTTGCTGTTTATGGGTCATATCGGTGGATTCAATTAAAGTGTATCAGGTTTTGATCTTTTCGTGGGAGATCCTCTCTGAAACAACTGCTAAAGTGAGGCAGTTGTTTTTCATCCGAAAGGATCAGCTTTCAAACATGGTGAGACTCTTGAATTTCGTAGCACATTTCCTTGAAAGGCCTGGTATATATTTCCGTCCTACAAGCCTCTGGGTATGATATCCGTGCAGTCTTGTGCACTAGTTGGGCAAATTTGTCATATTATGGGGTTTTTGGAGCATCCTCTTCACGTTCTTCTGATCCAGGTCCATTCAGTGAATCCTTGCCAGTCTGCTTTCTTGTAGTTTAAGCGGCGCTTAAAAGGGACTTTGTTTGGTCTTACTCGTCCAAAGCGTTTGACTTGATACCGATTGGTCGATGTTGAATTTGTGGAACAGGATCCAGAACAATCTTCTACAAGGTTTTAGAGATTTTTTTGCTAACCATAGCTAGATCAGGGTTATAACCCCTCTTCCAGCGGGCCCTATGAAATGATGTCGGCAGCTTAGAGTCGGGAAGGAGACGTAGATGTTAACTGTCTATCCATTCTTCGACAGCTTGTCCGTCTTGTTAGTTTCATTGTAGCCCCATTGGGTACTGTGGCTGTTGAAGTCGCCAATGAAAGAAGTGGGTTTGGTGAATTCCCAGGGTTGAGCTGAGGGGTGCTTCGAAGTCCTGATGGAGGTTGTAGACAGATTTAACTATGACAGAACTAAGCTCAATGGTGAGGACTTCGATGTTGTTTTCATCAGACATTGAGGTTGCTTCTACTTCGATACTGTTCTCACAAATATAGCACTTCCGTATTGTCGAGGTGGTCTCTCGGTGGCAAGGACCATTCTCGGTGGTTGGGCGGTGGTATATGATTCCTCTGTGGGTTCCTGCAGACATAGGAATCGAAATGGAGATTGTACACAAATCAGCAATGAGGTACTTTTTGCACGGGAAAAACCCTCCACAGTCCAGCACACTCTATAGTCAAGGCAGACCTGAGAAAAGGCCTGCGCTGAGGGTTCTAGTATGAGTCATGAGTTAAGAAAATGATGTATGGAAAACAGTGTTGGGAGTTGCAGAGATTAGTTCACTGCTTCGCTTCGCAGTTTTACTTTGCTCCCCTCCCTCACCCCTTTTGACCCCGCCCGCATCATTTTTTTTTAAATAGTGTAAAAAAATCTCTGAAAAAATGAGAAACCCCATACTGAAAATCATGGCCAGTGCCATCTGAAACGCACGTAGCACAGTTTTTACTGCGTAGTTCCAAACAGTGCGCCTGCAGCCGGTCCGGTGCTACTTCGATCACGGATATAAGCACACAGGATATGAGAGTACATGACCTAGTCTCGGTTTCAGACCATACACAAAAGTCTCGTTTTTCGTGCAGTTTTGCGCTATCGCCAGAAATCTTGGCAGCTAGTACCGGCGTCTACGATTGGGACTACGACTGTAGAGTTGTGGAATGGCAAATCATGTGAACACCAAACTTGTTCTAACCAAATTTTGTGGGAAAGAATTTTGTTATTGTGCCACGACCCTATGAATTCGGCAGCCGGCTCAACGGAATATAACACGCCATGTGAAGGATGTGGTGGCAGCGGTTTCGTGGCCAAATAAAGTACATCCATCATGTCATGACACTCGTGGCTGTGCCTGTGGTATTATCGCGCTGCAGAATTCGACAGTGTTATTCGTATTTTAGCTTACTCATAACATACAGGGTGGCCCGCAGTAGTTGGGTGTGGTGAGTTGCTTTTAGTATACAAAGAATGTTGCATTGTAGTTAAAATAATATTCATTGTAAAAATTTAGATCTCTTAAAAATATGAAAGGTTTTAAAAAATTATAGACAACAAAGTATTGGGGGGGGGTTTGTTGAGCCTAGGTGAGGGGGGCAGGGTGATGAAATGGTTACCGAACCATCGTCATCGAAACGATGATACAACATGTTTACAATACATCAGTACATGTATGGATTAGTGTTACTAGACTGTAAAATTTCAACAGTTGAACAGTTTACAGTATTGATACATGAATGATAGCCCACGCTTATAATTTTGAGACACACTGCAAGTTTCAGACCTTCGGTAAGTCATAAAGCAGTTGGCTACCCCCCATCGCGAATAAAAAAAAGCCTCCCTCCCTCCCTCCCTCGTCACTTTTTCAAAGGACCAGTAGGACGGGAATTAAATATTTTTTCCGGCGGACTAACCTTGCAAGTCGCACGTAATGTTTTGCCTATTGTGCAAGCAATTGTTCATATTGCAAAATCTATTGTTCTTCTCTCAGTTGTGGTGCAGCAACATAAACGCTACTAAAAATATGCCATATAACAGCAAATAACATGCGATAAAAAATAAACATTGAAAGTACTAGGATTATGTTGTTAGACACAATATATGTATTTCTATACTTTTAAAGTTCTAACATGACGTCAATCAATATGGCAGCAAAAACGTGAATATCGTAAAAAAATACTTGACACAAATGTCTAAATATACCTTCAAGTAAAATATTGTGTCATGAATGAAACACTTAGAATTGTTACCTTGATTATACCAATATACCAGGTATATCCGGATAAGTAAAACAATGGTCAAATTATAAATTGAGTGCAATATATGTGAAAAATGTGAAAAAAAATCCTATGGATTTTTGACAACTTTGCAGTTGTATTAGTTTTATTTCGATTTTGGCGCTTTAAACAAAATTGAAATGTATGTTGTACATGGTTAGGATCAAAGATACATTTCTAATGTCATTGATACATTGATTTCGATTTGAAGGCTGTAATACTATAAATTTGTGGCCAAGTATTTTTTGAAGATGTTCCACGTTTTGGCTGCAATATTGAATTGCGTGCATGTTACATTTTAAAAAGGGATCAGAAATACATTCAATTGTGTCTAGCAACTAACCTAAGTACTTCTCGTCTATTTTTAGCAGGGGTATTTGCTGTTATATTGGCCTATTTTAAAATTATTGGATTTGGCTTCCATTTTGAATGTGAAAGGTATGACTTAATATTACAAGTGCAAGACACTTGTCATTGGATCCTATAGTATATTAGTAACGCCATAGTTTGGTAATATAGTGTTGGAATAAATGATATTTATGGCGACGCCATACTGGATTAATCTCAAAATGCTCAGGATGCCCAGGTGGCACCCGGTAGATTCTTATTCGACCACACCCTAATCTATCATTTTCAGCAAAAAAATGTGTCCATACTCAACTTTACGGTACAAATGAAGGTTATACCTGACTATGAGGTCGCGCCTGGGGGCTGGGCGGCATTATTGTTCCACCACTGGCGAGTGCCCAATTGTGTAAACAAGTTTCTCTGGAGTGTGAACTGCTCACTATGATGAGATTGCGATTATTCCGTATTGAATACGTGTTTACACCAATTGGCAGTCGATTGCCCTCTTACCTTGACTTGTTACTGTAAAGGTCCGGGTGATAACGTCCAATCTGATCAATAGGCCCGATACGTCACCGGTGTATCACCAAATAATAAACTTGACCCGGATTGTACGTGTGGCTGTTATTGTGAGAATCCCTTGTTGAATTATCAGGGCAAACAGGTTCGCCCCAATTTACAGATGCAAAGATTGATTAGGGGCAGTGGTTGTAACGATATCATCTAAAGTATGCCCTGTTAACCATTGAGATTGATTGTACTGCATGTAAAGATAAAACAAATAATCGGTTTATATATATGGGTAACATATGAGATTTAATTTTAAAAAATTTTATTCATTTTTTCTAAATAATGTGCACCTTTATGTGGGGACAAAGCTTTCCTGGTTAAAGAAGCTGAGCATGTTAAGGTTATGTATATCCATTGGTCACTGTATCTAGAAATAATTGATTGTTCATTTATTCATTTTTCAAATAATGTGCACCCTTTCATGTGGGGACAAAGCTTTTCATGGGTTAAAATTAATATGTTTTTTTAATGTTAGTGAAGGAAATAAGTAATCCCCAGGTTGGAGCCACGAAAGTTTAATTTTAAAAGGGTAACACAGTGTTCATGTACCCTAGCCTACAAGCCACAGGGGCCAGATTTCTCAATTTCGGTCAATAAATTAATCATCGCACCGTGAGGAGTTGGCCATAAAATTGGTAACATGGTTTTTTTTTTGGTGATGTGAATTCCGAATCTGAATGTTATTATGCTGTCAGATAACAGATCGTAACGTCATTTTACTATAACAATAATGTAATGATGAGGCAATGAAACAACTATGTAGATATTATTCGGTCAACTTAATAATACTAAAAATACCACTTGTAATAGTAGATTTCAAATTATTGAGACTCCATACATAAATCATAGGGATGATGGTTCAATCCCCCGGCCATACGGAGACTATGCCTTTGTTTCCATTACAAAACATAGGTCCATGGTACAAAACTCAAGGGTTGTGAAGCCCATTCAAAACCAGGTCGTACGTGCTGGGCGCTGACATTTTGAATATTGCCACGGAATAATTATTAGTTGGGTGCTTGTATACACACATAAGTTCAATCGATACAAAACAATCCGCCAAAATATCGTTGGGGGATGTGGGGGTTGCTATTGGGTGGTTAAATTTTGTCCTACCCATGGCCACAACACGAATGAAATGACACGTCAGTCCTCTTGACTTAAATAAACCGCCTCAATGAATACATTCCTTTTCACTAAGCGCGCGTTGCATGATGAGAAAAAAAGAGTCTCGAAGCAAAATGATCCAGATGCACTAATATTAAACTGGCCAACTCTAAACACATACATCAATTTGTATCACTACCGTTAGTTATATGCAAAGCGGCACCCACAGTCTGTGGAGGAAGCGGAGGCAGCCATTGCTTTCATTTTGGGACTCTAGGTTTTCTTGTGGTCGGCAAAAAACATGCGAGACGGATGGAATTTATAAAGATGACGAACGTTTTGCCTCTCTATCTATATAGAAACCTCGTTGACAAAACTACTTTACAGAATCGGCTTACTGGGGCCTGATGCATTCAGTTCTACAATAGGCCATGATACTTTCGTGGTTTACGATCTTTTCGTGCTCCAGCGCGGGGGATCACTGACTTCCCCCCCCCCCTTCATTCCACTAACTGTTAAAATATTATGTAACCAGGAACACCTGTATCCCCAATGAAAAAGGCACATTATTGGAAATAATTGAATAAAATGTCAACTCAATTTACTCCAGAATGTCAGTGACAATATGTAAAGTAAACTGAGCGAACAATAGAGCTAAGGATATTCAACAATCACCTCAAAACATTTAGGATCTTTATCCTCATTAGGGTATGCAGGTCATTGGTTACTGCCCACACTGTCGAAAAGATTTCAAGCGATCTCAGGTGTTATGATTTCCCCGTATTGAGCTCTATTGTTCTGTTCATAACATAAGGGCAACAACATCTCGCTCATGAGTTTTAAAAACGTAGGTCGCTGAAATACATGGGCTTTCTTGGTAATTTAATAGAAATAGGGTTTAAAGACAATCAACGTGTAGATTTCGGTTATGCACAAATTAGGTCAGGCCTTGCCATGGGCTTTTCTTTATGAGTTTGTGCGTTTACATTTTCTTTTCGAAAAAAATATTAATCATAATGGACAAAAGTTAAATGAATACACCAGTAGAATCTCAAGATTTCTTTATCGGCGAACGAGGAAAGAATCACGCCAATACAACAAGGGGACATGAACAATCGCAATCTGTTCAAACTGCATGCACATAAAAATGGACCAGATTGTAAAGAATGCAAATGTTCCGGGCCCCGATTTTATGAATATCAGGTAGCTTCATTGTTCGCTTGAGCATGTTGAGGTTATGTATGTATATCCATTGGTCAATGATATTCGAGAAATATAAATGATTTGTCATGTAATTCAATTTTTTCTAAATAATGGGCCCCCTTATTGTGGGGACAAAGCTTTTCCATGGTTAAAATAATATGTTGTAATTTTAGTGAAGGAAATAAGTAATCCCCAGGTCTGGGCCACGAATAGTTTAATTAAAGGCGAAACATGTATCATGTACCATAGCTACAATGCCCACAGTGGGCCAGATTTCCAATTTCGGGCAATAATTAATAACATCGTACCTTGAGAGTTGGCCATAAGGTGGTACATGGTTTTTTTGTGATGATGAATCCGAATCGGAATGTTATTATGCTGTCAGATAACCGCTTTATCCATTAAAGGGTATCCACCCCTAAAAAAAAAACAACCCCTCTCGATATCGGTCAATAATGAATAACATCTTTACCGTTGAGAGTTTGGCCATAAAATTTGGTAATA